>JAKCPI010022268.1:0-21325 GCA_023213315.1 Euborellia annulipes | reverse complement strand
GAATCAAAATTCAACGAATATTATAAAAATCTAATAATAATAATGTGCTACAAGAAAAAAGCCCCCGGAGACTCCCTTCAGATCTTTAAGTAAAATGACCTCCTGAACCCAAATATGGACCTCCGTTTTCCCCAAGCAAGTACCGTTTTCGGGTAGCCGCCTACTTATTTCCACCACTTTTCGTTAATTGTAGGCTACTGAAAAAAATTTGAGTGGGAAGAAAGAAATATTTTAGCCTAAACATTTCTTCAGAAGGTTCAGAGAAGTGAAAGTTAAAAAACAATAACATTTGGATCCAAAGAGGGGATGTGGGGGAGGATTTGTCCCTTAAAATGCAAAAAAAATCATTAAAAATGTTCGATTTTTCTGATTTTCCCAATTTTTTCTTTGATTTTCCACCATATTCCAGCTGACAGACCCCATTTTCACCCTTCCTTGAACATCCCTCAACTAAAAAAAATATATGGGACAAAGTGGGTGGGGTGTGGGCGATTCCGAAGCCCTTGCAAGAAGATGGAAGTTTCACAGGTCAGTTGGTCAAATTGGCAAATATGCGGCTAACTTTCATTTTTTTGGGTTGATCATTACAAATTTAAACTTAAAAATACGGATTATTCTATGTCCTTCAAGGTATTTCCATATTTTATCTAAAGGGGTAGAAATTACTTCTTGTCAATAATTGAAAAAAATTCTTCTTGCAAGGGCTTCGGAATCGCCCACACCCCACCCGCTTTGTCCTATATATTTGTTTTTAGTTGAGGGATGTTCAAGGAAGGGGTGATGGGTCTGTCCTTTGGAATATGTAGAAAATCAGTGAAAAAATTGGGGAAAATCAGAAAAAATCGATCATTTTTAAAGATTTTTTTGCATTCTAAGGGACAAAAATCCTCCCCCACATCCCTCTTGGATCCAAAAGTTAATGTTTTTCAACTTTTCACTTCTCTAGACCTTCTGAAGAAATGTTAAGGCTAAAATATTTCTTTTCTTCCCTCCAAATTTTTTACATGGCCCTACAATTAACGAAAAGTGGTGGAAATAAGTAGGGGGCTACCCCCGAAAACGGTACGTACTGGGGGAAAACGGGAGGTCATATTTGTGTTCAGGAGGTCATTTTTACTTAAGAATCTGAAGGAATTTTCTCGGGGCTTTTTTTCTTGTAGCACAGTGTAATTAATTAGGTCTCCTGTCTCTCTTCTTTTTATCTTTCTTCAAGACTGGACCACCTCTGCCTATTCAGTTTCAACGCATATCATATCAGCTACAGCCACGTTCTACTATTCATTTAACTACAAGATTGCATTTTATATTAGCAGAACATGCAAACAGAAACACCCTGTATAAAAAAAAAATGTTATACAGTATACTAGTATTAAAAAATAAAGTTTAGAAAGATAGAAATGGATATTAAATTTGAGGAAATTATTTATTTTATTCTCTTTTAATGGAAATTATAAAAAAAAAAAAAAATTAAAAAAATACTTATGCTACTGCCCTGACTGTGTCATACATAAGAATTAATGTTGGGAATAATTTATAAATTTTATTCCTTTTTATTATTATTATTTTATTTTTTTATTTTTTTTATCTCAGAGATAATTTGTGATTTTTAATTAATTTTATAGCAAAAAAAAAAAAAAAGTTAATGGAAATAACTTATGAAAGGTTAGAGAGAGGAGGGAGTGAATTAAATATTTTTTTTTTTTTTATCGTTGCTAGTAGGCTAATTTATATATCACCATGTTTGTTGCGCTTCTCTTCTTAAATGACTAATTGTATCTGGAGTAAAATTTTCTCAGTTATTATATATCAAATTCTTAAGGTGCGCGTCTCGGGGTGCTAATTTTGGGAGTTCCCAGCGGCCACAATTTTAAAGCTATTGACCTCAAATTTGTATTTAAAGCTATTTAAAATATCTACAACTTATAGAAGCCCTTTTTTTGATTTTGGAAAAAATATTTTTTTTTTTAGATTAATCGCGTTAAATAAAAGATAATTTACAAAAATTCGCTCTATATCTTATAGATAATTAAATTAGTAATCATTGTGTTAAATAATAATTAATTTTCTACCCTTAATTAATTAGCTGGAATCTTTAAAATTAAATGGAATAAATTCCTTGTATTCCTATGGGAAAAACTAACGCCATCTCTTGCCGCCTAGAGTAACTCGGTAGTGAATCGTCTTCTAACGGCTTTTCAAGACGCGCACCGTAAAGAAAAATTCTTAGGTATGTCCTTGTTGGAAGTATTTCTCAGACGGAGTCAAAAAAATTGCAAAACATATGCCGCCAAAATTATTTCTTTTTTTTATGCTGTTCCAGGCTGACGTTTCGGCCACTGGTCTAGGCCATCTTCAGAGCCGGAGGCGAGAATAAATGAAAATTAAAAATTTCAGCGACACACATTTGCATAAACGGAGAGCTCATAGTACAACGAAAGAAATTTTAGGAAATTTTGTGGAAAGAAATTCTTTCGTTGTACTATGAGCTCTCCGTTTATGCGAATGTGTGCGCTGAAATTTTTAATTTTCATTTATTCTCGCCTCCGGCTCTGAAGATGGCCTAGACCAGTGGCCGAAACGTCAGCCTGAAACGGCATAATAAAAGAAATAATTTTGGTTGCATATGTCTTGCAATTTTTTTGACTCCGCCTTAGAAAAATCTGGTGTGACTGGTCTCACAGCACACAACTTTCCCTTACCTTCTGCTTGTCACACCACATTTTTTGCGTCGAGATTATTATAATTATTTGAAATTTCTATCGGGATCCCCGTTTATTTACCCGAGGTGCTTTCGTTGTTGTTGTTGTTGTTGTCCGAGGTGCTTTCATGCTCGAAGACACCCCCCTCAAACCCAACCGGTCTCTAGCTGTAGCCATCTACCGGCATCCCGTGAAGTTACATTATTTCCTATCTCCAACTCCTCCTGCGTTCGTTTCTAGCTAGTGAACTAATCTTTATTTCTGGTTCCACCCGGTTCCTTTTATTCTATCCTATTCTATGCTTGGGAGGATGTCCTAGTTTGAGGAGGGACTCCCTCAGCACCGACTCCTTTCGAAGAATCTTTTTACGTCCCTTCCACAAGACGGGATGTCAAAGCAACTCCCTCTCTTCGTAGAGTTGCATGGGGGCTATTGTAGGGAGATCAACAAAAAGGTGACGTTCCACAATCCGCCACCATGCCTGGCATTACTCAATAAATGCTCTATTTACTTAGTGTTTTAAATGTCCATTTTTCAAAATTAAACTGACCTATGTCCAAATACTTTTTTATATTTAATCAAAGAATATATATTTTCTTTAAAAAATTTTTTTTTTTTTTTCATTAAGTCTTCAATAATATTTTCCCTCTCACTTTGTTGTGGTTGTGGTTAACTCTATCCCCCTCCTCCCTCCCCCTCTCTCTCTCTGTCAGTATCTGTAAAATAGACAGACAGACAGGTTGAGTGTCTGTCTTTATACATGTAATATGGCTGGTCTATAGGTGTTTGTGTGTGTGTGTGTGTGTAACGAACCAAGGGCGGCTGTTTGAGGTTTGTTCACTGGGAGGAGGTTTAGAGGGGAGGGGGGGGTGTGAAAGGGATCGAAATGGGTTGACAGTTAACAAATCTCCTATCAACAGAGCTATCAACATCCATCCAATATCCATCCCCCCCCTCCACTCTTCTCTCGCACCTCAACTTGCTCTGGCCTCCTCTCTCACCCTTTTAGTCAATAATAATACATACATATATATATATATATATTATATATATATATATATATATATATTACCCAACACTAAATTGATAAAAATTACAGGCCAGCAAGGGTCAATCATTATTAAAAAAAAAAAAAAAAGAATATTATTTCATTTTACAAACGAGTATAGGAAAGTCTTTTTTTTTTATTCAAACATTGTTGACGTCTAATGAAACAAAAAAAAGTGATCTAATTACTCGTCAAACACTTTTTACTTTCTCTTACCTCTATATATATGTTAATATATAGAGAGAGAAAGTATTGGATTCATGTCAAAAATTCGATGACGAGATTTTGATAAATATACAAGTTTTGAATCCCCTGAATCCAAAAAAGTGGTTTTCGCGACATGGTCTGTCTGTCTGTGTGTCTGAGTGTCTGTGAACAAAATATCACAAGAACGAAAAGTGCTAGGAGGTTGAAATTTTATATTTAAGTTTGACGTGACACAGAGCTTTTAAACAAAATCGAAAAAGTACTAGTACTTTACTGAGGTACTTTTTCAGGTTTTTTTTCGATTTTCTCAAAATTCGCTCCAACGATTTTGATTAAAATTCAAATACCAATTATTTTTTAGATTTTTTAAAATGTATATTCTAATTTTACCCTTGAAATCCTTTGAATCTCACTTTACTCTTGTACTTCAAAGGAAAGATAGGAGAAATCAAGGGCGGATCCAGTGGTGTTTCTCAGGGGGGGGGGGGTAATCTGGTGTGAGTCGTACAGCACACTATTTTTTCTTAATTTCGATAATTTAAAGGCGCATTCTGTACTTATTTGCCAGAATATAATTACAAATCAAATTTTTAAGTATTAATTTTTAAAATTTTATATTAAAAATAATTTTTTTTTTTGAAAAAAATGTATTTTTTTCAAATCTCGGGGGGGGGTAATTACCCCCTTTACCCCCCCCCCTTGTATCCGCCCTTGGGAGAAATGCAGTGGCGTCATTTTAACTTTTTCTTGAGGGGAAGAATTTTTTCTTGCGGGTTGGCAAACATTTTTTATCTTAAAATTTACTTACTCAAATTTGGCCAAAAAATATTTAATTTAATTAATTGTTTAATTTTGTACAGTTTCTATACTCGTATATATATTTTTTTGTAATATTTTATTTAAAATAATATATAATTTTATAAAAATTAGAGCCCTTGGGGGGGGGGGGTAAATGCCCTCTTCTTCCCTCCGAAATGACGCCTCTGGAGAAATGGTTGTCATGGTAACAAAATGTAAATATTTTCCCATGTTAAAAAAAAAAACTCACACTTTTTTCTCATTCACTCTCACACTCACACACACATTCACACAGTCTATTTGTATCAAGGATCGCGGGTTCGCATCCCGTCTCATGCGAGAATTTATTTCAAATGGATTGGCTACCAATCCAATTGAAATAAATAGAGACGGAGTCTAAAATGGCCTTCACTGCTTCGATGTTCAAATTCACTTTTAGAGCAAAGACGATGTATTTAGATAACAATGCCAATTTTTTTTTTTAAACACTCACACATTTTTCCCCTTTACACTCACACTCACACACATCCACACAGTCTTTTCGGCAACTTAAGACTTAACTCCGACCTAGGTTTCTGTTGTTTTCCATTTCGCCATCTGGTTCCGATTCGGTTTCCCAAAAAGTAGCCCGACCTTGATCTAAAAATAAATAAGTCAAATGTTTTACTTGATGAAAAAATTTTTTCTCCCTATATAGGTAAAGAGGAAAAAGTTTTAAAAAAAAAAAAAAAAAACATTTTTCTTTCCTCACACTCAACCACGTTTTTCAACTTACTTAAACGATACTCGTTATTTATAAATATATATATATTGGGGGTCCAGGCATTCTTATTTAAGCCATTTGGTATTCGGCTTAAATAAAATAGACCTGGTTTTGTACTTTTAATTTTATGTTTTCAATAAATATAATTTCTTTAAAAAAAATTTTTTTAATACCTTTTTATCATACCTTTTAAATGCCTATTTAATTGGGGCTCGCGAAAAATTTCAAATTTTGAAAAATGGCTCCGACTATTAAGGAGCTTTGGTCACCCCTGATATAAACTAAACCTCTACCTCCGACGAAAGTATAATAATAGCCTACAATAATTAAAATGATTCTCCCCGGATTTATTTGATTTGCCTAATATTATTGATATGGTATTTTCTTACTAGTATACTAGTTTCTTTATGACTTCACTTAACCCTTACATTTTTCTGATTGCGTCATTTCGAAACATTTCTATTTTTTTTTTTTTATAAGTAGAAACAAAGTTAGAAAAAAAAGACTTGTGTGACAACATCAGATTCATCACTTTTTATTTATTTCCCACAAAAAAAAAAAAAAAAAAAACAGGAAAAACTTTTAATTTAATATTTTCTCAATTCTTTTTGAGAGAGAGAGAGAGAAGTGAAAATAATACACGTAGTTTGTCAACAAAGTTAAAGAGTATTTATTTATTTTTTTGGTTTTAATATTACATGAAGAAAAGTACAGAGAAAAAGAGAGAGGATCAAAACAAAATGAATTTTACATCAATAAAAAAAAAAAAAAATTTTTTTTGTTTTTTAGTAAGAAAGAAAAGAAGTATTAAGAAAGTGTGGATTTTCTCTCTTTTTTGTTTTGCTCTTGCTCTCAATAATCGTTTTCCAAGTTTAGATCTGTTTTGTTGCACTTTACTTGAATCTAATACTCCATCCACACTCTCTGTTCCCTCCCCCCCCCCTCTCCTGGGAAATATCAAAACTTTATTCTCTTGCTTGTTATATTGTGTGTTAGATGTTTGGCAACAAAACACAATTTCATACAATCTGGGAAATTCATTTTAAAATCACAACACCGTATAAATTTAATTAAATTTTTTTTAAGTGCCTATTTTCAATTTTTTTGATTTACCTACACTGAAAAAAAATCTTAATTTGAGTGTTTTGGAATGATAAATTTACAAATTTATGCGTTCAAATATTTACAACAAAAAACATTTTAAAATTACAATTTTCTTCGTAAAATAGAGTATGTATTGTAATTTTGCATACATTGTATAATAATTTTCGTTAAAAATTGTATTTTTTTTGGGAATTTTAAAATTACCACACAATTGCACTCTAATTTTCAAACGGCTTTCGAAAATTACAATATATTTGTAAATTGTTTTTGCAAAGAATTACTAAATTTAGTATATTTTTGTTTATGTAATATGAGGAGGTCCTGTCACATTTATTTAGGCCTCTATCATTTGCTATACAAATAAATATTCATTGGACTGAAAATCAGGACTATTCTCTAAAAACAGGCGTTAAAATTTAAAATAAACAAATGGGCGTGAAAAAGTTATGTAAAAACAATCAGCTTTAAAAAATGCTATTCAAAATCACTTCCTTGCCTCAAATAGCTATTCTGTAAACAAAAATTTAAAAACAAAGCGTTAAGATTTAGTAAATAGTGTTAAAAATTAATGAGGGGGGTGGCTTTAATATTTTAATGTCGTGTTTAAAATCAAAATAGCGTTCTTAACTTAAAAAGTAAGGTTATGTTTTTGATAGCTTTGAAATAAAAGCAACATGTTAACGTCGCTGTTAAAACTTTGTTTAGAGAATAGCATTTTTTTAACGTTGATTGTTTCTACATTACTTTTTAACACCCATTTGTTTATTTTAAATTTTGACGCCTGTTTTTAGATAATAAACCTGAATTAGAGTTATTCTAAATATTCAAAGAAGATTTAGAAAAGGAGTTGGCAAAAGGTGAGTCTTTAATGACAGGATAATATAGCCAAAATGTTTTAAAAATTAGAGCGTTTTATTACATATGGAGTCGGATCAGCGAGCAATTTATTCCCAATTTGGGATATTTAATTGGTTGCACATGCGGAAAAGTTGGGATTGGTAAGATACTAAGAAAAGATCTTAAATTCGAAATCGAGGCTCAGGTACCGATTGGCAAGCAGCCAAAAGGGTCCGTAAAATTAGTGACAATTGTTAAAAGGGTCAGTCACTTTAGTCCTCTCTTCTTTTTCAACTGCTGCGTAGCCCCACCCCCAGCCCATAGTCAGGTCGGACAGCTGGTTCACACAGCTTAAGGACGCTCTCTAATTTCATAGCCAACTTGTTCATTTTGTGTTCCCATTTTGAAGAAATTTGATTATGCAATTAATTTTCCAAAACATTTAAGAAATTCAAATTATTACTACGTTACTCCCAGAGCCATGTATTATAGGTGTACTTAATTTCAAATGGATTCATTGAAAATTGTGGATTTCAAAACATATACATACATATTTACATACATACTTACATTTTTCCCATTTCATTTATATATATATATATATATAGAGAAAGTATTGGATTCATGTCAAAATTCGATGTCGAGATTTTGATGGATCTTCACGTTTTGAGGTCCCCTGAATCCAAAAAAAGTGGTTTTCGCGACATGGTCTGTCTGTGTGTGGGTGTGTGGGTGGGTGGGTGGGTGGGGGGGGGTGGGTGTTCAATTTTAAGCATGAAGGAATTGAGCTACGAGGTTGAAATTCTATATTTAAGTTAAACACCCCGGGACCGGAAAAATAAGCTTTTAATCAAAATCGGCCAAAGAGTACTAGTACTTTACTGATGTACTTTTTCAGTTTTTTTCGATTTTCTCAAAATTTGCTCCAACGATTTTTTTTAAAATTCAAAAATCAATTATTTTTTAGATGCTCTTTAAAATGTATATTCTCATTTTGCGATTGAAATCTTCTGAAGACCACTTTACTCTTGTATTTCATAGGGAAGATAGGAGAAATGGTTGCCATGGTAACAAAATATAAATATTTTCCCATACTTATAAATTTTACATCTGAATTCAAATGTTCCGTACTGTCGGGAACTAAATATATGTCGACACAAAAAATCTGGTGTGACAAGCACAGTACACAACTTTCGATTACCGAAGGTAAGAGAAAGTTGTGTGCTGTGCGCCAGTCACACCAGATTTTTTTTTTTTTTTTTCTTGTATTTACCAATCGCAACTTTTCCGCACTATAGCAACACTGAATTCAAAACTTGACTTTTTTTTATCCACCCTAATATAGAGCCTCACTTTTTGGCTGCCAGCTCCTTTCCCAAGTTAACTAATATCTATAACTAACTTATCACCCGTATATCTAATCAAAATAAAAATTCATTTTACATTTGTTTAGGAAGCAAATTTCATTAAAAAAAAAAACAAAGCCCTACTAAATTTATTGTCTTTGCAAAAATCATTTACAAATGTGTTGTAATTTTAGAAAGACCTTTGAAAATTAGAGTGCAATTGTGGGGTAATTTTAGAATTTCCTAACTTCTTTCTAAAAATAATATAATTTTTAACGAAAATTACTATACAATGTATGTAAAATTACAACACACTCTATTTTTCAAAGAACATTGTAATTTTTAAAATGTTTTTACTCTATATACTGTATATTAATATACAGAGAAAGTGTTGGAATTCATGTCAAAAATTTGATGTCGAGATTTTGATGGATATACACATTTTTAGGCCCTCTGAGTCCAAAAAAAATGGGTCTCGCAAATCGGTTTGTCTTTGTGTCTCTCTTTGAACAAAAAAATATCTCAGGAACTACTAGAGCTACGAAGTTGAAATTTTATATTTATGTTAGGTACCCTGGGGTGAAAATAAACTTTTGAACCAAATCCGCCAAAAAAATCCCGTACTTACTTGTTCAGTTTTTTTTCGATTTTCTCAAAATTCGCTACAACGATTTTGTTTAAAATTCAAAAATCCATTATTTTTTAGATGCTCTTTATTTTTTGTTGTATTATATTTGAACGTATAATTTTGTAAATTTCGTATTCGAAAAGATATTAAAATTAAGATTTTTTTTTACAGTGTAGTACCTTTAAATAATTACCGGAGAGACCAGGCTATTAGTTTATATAAATAGACTCTTGAATTTTGATTTTTGTTTTCTTACTAAACTATAACAAAACTAGTAAATGGTCTGAAAGCATGTGTTAGTAAAGTGGTTGTGTGTGTGTTTGAGAGAGAGAGAGAGAGGGTGAATATAATATCCCGCCCTAAAAGGGAAGTAGAGGGCGTTCAACTCTACAGTGGGGGGGGTTGATTACGAGAGAGAGAGAAGGGAAAGCTTACAACTAGGTCACTAGGCCACTAAAAACAACCCCCCACACTCTCTCTCTCTCTCTGTCTACTCTACTACTCCAACACCCCCTTACTACTCTTGCTACTGCTGGCTTCCTCAAGGTCAATGTTAAAATAGAGTCAATGAACTCCCTTCCTCTCTCTCTCTCATCTTTTGAATTTTACTAGAAAATTTAAATATGAAAAACAAACTATTTGGAAACATAAAGTTTGACATCATTTTATTATAAAAAGTATTTAGGGATTTTTTCTTGGAGAAGGGGTAAGATTTTATTCATTATTTTCATGATTGTATTTGATGAATTATATACCAAATGATAGAGAATTAAATGCTCTAAAACACAACACTAAACAACAACAACAACAAGCCTTTACATTTTAATTTTTACTTTCTCTTTCCATATACATTAACAATGTATAATTTCAAGGTTATAAGAGGATAAAGGAGCAAGCAGCCAGGTAGTTAGTCTCCACGAAATGAAACTCTCTATTGAGGAAACAGTTTCGGTTTTAATGAAATATAACCATCATCAGTCCATTTTGAGCTGAAAGCATTGTTGAGTTAGAAAAATCAAAATAACAAAAGATTATTTGAATATTTACAAACAATATATAACTGATACATACAGTGTGAGCTCAAATGACATAAAATCTCTCATTAATAAAAACAATTTTGTATCTCAAACTTTGCGCATCGTTTAAGCTGATTGCATTGCTTTGTATTTTATACAAATAATTTATGTATAATACACATTTACTGACAACTCCGCAATATGACTCAATGCTTTGTCATTTGAGCTCACACTGTATGTATCATTTATATATTGTTTGTAAATATTCAAATAATCTTTTTGTTATTTTGATTTTTTCTAACTCTACAATGTTTTCAGCTCGATAAATGGACTGATGATGGTTATATTTCATTAAAACCGAAACTGTTTCCTCAATAGAGAGTTTCATTTCGTGGAGACTAACTACCTGGCTGCTTGCTCCTTTAGCCTCTTATTGTCAAATATAACAGCCACTTCATCTCTTCAATTTTCGAGGTTATTTTAAATAAAAATTATTTTATTTAAAAATTTCTAGACATTCATTCATTCACTAAACTTCGAGCGGGTATGGGCGGTTTTGAAAAAATTTCGGGCGGGTACAGGCGGGCCTGAAGAATGGTAAAAAAATTACAGGCCGGACACGGGCAGGAAGTCAAAAAAATACGGGCACGGCCCAAAAAAAAAATCGGCTCGTGCAGGACTCTAGTTTGCTCTCTGTCTGTGAACAAAATACCTTAAGAATGAAAAGAGCTAGGAGGTTGATATTTTATATTTAAGTTAGCTCCCTGTCACGTGATATCCAACTTTTGAACAAAATGGATCAAAAAGTACTAGTACTGATATACTTTTCAGTTTTTTTCTTATTTTCTCACAATTAATTCCAACGATTTTAATTAAAATTCATAAATAAATTATTTTTGCTTTCTCTTACCTATATGTATATGTAATATATATATAGAGAGAAAGTATTGGATTCATGTCAAAAAATTCGATGTTGAGATTTTGATGGATCTATCACGTTTTGAGGTCCCCTGAATCCAAAAAAAGTGGTTTCCGCGACATGGTCTGTCTGTCTGTCTGTGAACAAAATATCTCAAGGACGAAAAGAGCTGGAAGGTTGAAATTTCATATTTAAGTTAGGCACCCCCATGGGACGTGACACGAAGCTTTTGAACAAAATCGGCCCAAAAGTACTAGTACTTTACTGATGTAGTTTTTCAGTTTTTTTCGATTTTCTCAAAATTTGTTCCAACGATTTTTTTTTAAATTCTAAAATCAATTATTTTTTAAATGCTCTTTAAAATGTATATTCTCATTTTGCCGTTGAAATCTTCCGAAGACCACTTTACTCTTCTATTTCTTAAGACAATATTAATGGTAACAAAATATAGATATTTTCCCATGTTTATGTCGAAACCAAAAAATATCATGTGACAAGCACAAAACACAACTTTCTCTTACCTTTGGTGCTGTGCGACCAGTCACACCAGATTTTTTAGATTCTCTTTAAAATGTATATTCTCATTTCGCCCTTGAAATTGTTTGAAGCCCACTTTACTCTTGCGCTTCATAATCGAGTCCACATTAACAAAATTTAAATATTTTTTTTTGTTTACAAATTTTATTATACATTTTGAATTTTAATATAATGACGTGGAAACAATCTATATGTCGAAACAAAAAAATGTGACAAGCACAGAACACAACTTTTAATTACCAAAAGTGAGAGAAAGTTGTGTGCTGTGCGATCACCCCCCAATATCTTTTTTAGATTTTTTTGAAAATTACAAATTTCAAAATACATGCTCGATTAATTAGCACAGAATATTTCAAAGATAATTAAATAAATCTCTCAATTGTTGGATTATAAAAAAAGATTGTGACGTCACGTGGCCTATATGAGGCATAGTATTAAACATAAAATTTACTCTAACTTTTATTTTATTTTATGAATGAATGAAATAATGAATGGAGTTGCATTTTGTAAGATGCAGCCCAGCCAGCAGCTATGAATAGCAAGGGACGTACGTACACACGTGCTAGTAGTGGTAGTGGTGGTTGTTAATAGTAACCCAGACCTAGTGACCTAGTTGTAGTCTCCCCTCCCCCCTCCCTCCCTCTCTGGTTGTAACCCTCCGACAACAACAGTCTGTGTGCAGCCCTCCACCCCCCACCCCCCCCACCCAGACAAGAAAGCAGGAGGGTGAATGACTCAGCACCTCCCCCATTGCTTTCAAGAGAGGGCCAAAAAAAAAAAGAGGAAGAAAAGTCTTAAGGAATTCGACTCATTGTTCTCTTTCATGTCAATTAACAAATGTTTCATTTTTACAAAGTGATTCGTTCGAAATTTCATTTATTTATTTACATACAAAACGTCGAGTCTAGCCATGGGGACTTCGCCGCTCTGGACCCCCCTCCAACTAGCTCGAGCCCGCCTACGGCGGACCCTCGCCTTTTCTTAATCAAGTACCCCAATTTTTCAGTCAACTCATTTCGGGCAATTAAAGACATATCTGCCATTCTGAAGGGATCTATATACTGTATATAATCGGCGGTATGTCTGTCTTGATCCATCAGAGACTCATCCCCGATTTCTCTAAGAAACATTATTATTAAGCCTATTTAAAATACCTATCGGGATCCCCGTTTATTTGCCCGAGGTGATTTCGTGCACGAAGACACACACCTCAAACCCCAAACTGCCTCTGGCCGTAGCCATCTACCGGCACCCCGTGAAGTTACATTTACGGTATTTCCTAATTCTAACTCCTCCTCCTGCGTTCATTTCTAGATAGTGAACTAATCCTTATTACTGGTTCCTCCCGGTTCCTTTTTTATCCAACCTCTTCTATGCTATGGAGGATGTCCTAATTGAGGAGGGAGATCCTGCACCGACTCCTTTCGAAGAATGCACCCCTGAGAGGGTATTTTCTTTACGTCCCTTCCACAGAGGGATGTCCCAGCAACTCCCTCTCCTCGTAGAATTGCCTGGGGGCTATTGTGGTGAGATCCTATATTCCAATCCAGGGCCTGCTTGAAGTTTTTTTTACATTAAATATTTTTATTTAATGGTAAAGCCCTCGGGCTTGGTGTAGTTGGTAGTGCGCCTGCCTTGTAGGGTCGAGGGTTCGTAATCCAGGCAGTCCGATGATTTTATTTTTTTAAGCCATTTGGATACCAAATGACTTAAATAAGAATGCCTGGATCCCCAATAGATATATTATTCATAAAACGGTTATCGTATAAAATCTTATATGGACTAAGTTGCCGAAAATGGCTTAAATAAAATCATCGGACTGCCTGGGGTCTAAACCCGCGACTTTTGGTATACGAGGTTAGCACGCTAACCTCTACACCAAACCCCGAGGGCAAGTGAGTGTTTAAAAAAAAATTAAAAAAAAAAAAATCTCTTCAGCTGCTGAGGCCATTTAGGGGGTATAACTGTGTTTAACTATTTATTTGTAGTGAAGGGTTCTTTAAGAGTTGTATCCACCTAGTGGGGTCCGGGAATCTTGGCTGGATTTCTTCCAACACTTGTCTTTGATTTAGCAAATTAGGGCAGTTAAATATGACATGTTCTGGCGTGCCTAGGGATGAAACGATACGAGTAAATACAAGTACTTACTCGGTATTTTTCTTTCAATATCAAGTACTTTTAGAATCGATACTTTGGAATCGAGTACCAAGTAGGCATCGGTCAAAAATGCTCGTATCGATACTCTGTTCACGTACTCGATGATTAGTTAGGTTGGAAGAACATTTACGTACATTTGTTCTTATTTTCAATAGAAATAAGTGGAATGGTTTGTCCCACTGTATTTTAATTTTTATTATTGTAGTGTTCATCAAGAAAACATCTTGAAAAATTATGATTTTTGGGTAGTACCTCTAAAACTGAATTTTTTTCTTAGTCGTAATTTTTTTTTTTTTTTTTTTTTTTTTTTCAAGAATTTGATGTTGTATGGCTGTGGAAAATTAATCAAGATTCGCAAGAACTTTTCACCCAGGAGATTAAATAACAAAATATTTTATTTAATTTCTATTTGCCGACGTTTCGGTTGCCAATCACGACCTTTTCATCAGATCGGAGACCTCTGAATAGCAAGAATTTGAGAATATTTTTGAATAGATCAAAGTAAAAAGAAATTGTATATAATTGCAATGAATATTAAAATTAGGGTCCGACCGAAACATGATTTTCAGCCGAAACCGAAACCGAATATTCGGCCTCAACCTTAGTTTCGGCTGAAACCGAAACCGAAACTTTAAAAATTTTTTTACATTTTACCTTTTTTTTTTTTGAAATTTTTTTTTCCCTTCCGTGAAAATCATTTTACCTTTTTTTTTAGGGAGACTAAATTTTTTTCTCCCTCAAGTGCAAATCATTTGACCTTTTTTTTGCATGCGAGTCTCATCCCATCTTTTCAGACTCAGGTTTCGGCTACTTTTTGGCCGAAACCGAAACTACGGCCGAAACCATGATTTTTAACCGAAACTGGCCGAAACCGAATATTGGATCGGTTCCTAATTAAAATACCTAAGATCTTGTATAATTGACAATATTCTCCCTGATGAAGGTCGTGGCGCGAATATTGTCAATTATACACAATCTTAGGTATTTTAATATTCATTGCAATTATATACCATTTCTTTTTACTTTGATATATTCAAAAATATTCTCAAATTCTTGCTACTCGGAGGTCTCCGATGATGAAAAGGTCTTGATTGGCAACCGAAACGTCGGCAAATAGAAATTAAATAAAATATTTTGTTATTTAATCTCCTGGCTGCAAAGTCATGATTTTTTTTTTCCCTATTCGATATGCTAATGGTTATTTTATTATATCGATAAATATAATATCAGAACTTACTGTTGTTTTTACCTATCTTTAATTGTACGAAAAAATTGACCGATACGAGTAAGTATCGATACTTTTCAATCGATACCGAGTAGGTACTCGATACATTGCGACCGATACCTGTATCGAGGAAACGTGTAGATACCTCAGTGATATCGTTTCATCCCTAGGCGTGGCTATAGCACCGAGAGAACAGTGGCAGATGGGGGAGGGTAGTAGATGTAGTCTGTTTAGATGAGCAGGGCATCTGGTATGGTTGATTCGGAGCCTGTTTATTATGATTATTTCTTTTCTTGAGAGTGTCAGAAATTTAGCAAACCATGGGGGTCCAAGCATAGATTTAATTTTCGCCAACCTAGAGCCTCTTGTGAGACTTGAATACTTCCACGAATTGGACCATTCCTCCATCATTTGCCTTTTTATAATAATCTCGCCAGGGTATGGGTTCCCTGTACTTGGGTGGTGGCTCTTTTCGCTGCCAGCTAATTCATTTCCTGGACTATTATTCAGGTCTATTCTCTAAAAACAGGCGTTAAAATTTAAAAAGTGTTAAAAAGTAAAATAAAAACAATCAGCGTTAAAAAAATGCTATTCTCTAAACAAAGTTTTAACAGCGACGTTAACATGTTGCTTTTATTTCAAAGCTATCAAAAACATAACCTTACTTTTTAGGTTAAGGACGCCATGTTTATTTTAAACACGACTTTAATCTCCAATATTAAAGGCACATGGGATTAATTTTTAACACTATTTACTAAATGTTAACGCTTTGGCTTTAAATTTTTGTTTACAGAATAGCTATTTGAGGCAAGGAAGTGATTTTGAATAGAATTTTTTAACGCTGATTGTTTTTACATTACATTTTAACACCCATTTGTTTATTTTAAATTTTAACGTCTGTTTTTAGAGAATAGACCTGATTATGTGCTCTGATCCAGCTTAATACAATGGTTTTATTCATTCGACTGCTAATATTATATGAACCCTGTTATGCATTAGTGTGTCAAGCGCCAAAAAAAATTAAAAATTGAGTTAAGCACGGAATATTGTTTCAAATGCTTTAATTAATAGTATTTTTTATGAAATATGTCCTTAAAAAATGTATATTTAATGTTACCGTACTTGCACAATTGACAAAAAAAAAATTATATATAATCCAATCAAAACAAAAAACTTTAACGTTAATTTATTCAAAACTCGGTACATGGCGCTTGACACACTAATGCGTAACAGGGTCCATATATGCATTGACTTAGAAGAGTCAGTATTTGAATTTGTATAGGCTCGGGATCTATGACAAATTCATCAATTCAAAAACTTGCTTTCATAATCTTCTTGAACCCCCTATAATAGCTTTTCATCTTGTTTTTAATTTAATAGAAAAAAACGTAATTAAAGCCATTGAGCCTGTTAGTAGGTTGTTGTTTTTTTTTATTAGTGAATTTTGATATTATTTTCAAGGCAAACCTTTATCCTTGTTAGGAGTTTGAAATGCAAACTTGTAGAGAGAGAGAGAAGCCCTTGGAGGGTCCCTTTTCCTTCTCATCCTCCTTCTTCAATGGCACTCTCTCTCTCTCAAAATCCCCCTCTTTAATCAATCAACGATCAAGGGGTTGAAATGCAAAAGGGAACAGGATATATCTAAGGCCTTTCCAAAACAGACGAGTGACTGCTAATGAACCAAAAACACAAGCACCAACGAACGAACGAACCGAAGAGCAAGCAAACAAACTCTCTTCTTCTTCTTCTTCTGAGAGAGCTTTATTTATTTGCAAATTCATTGGCGCATTCAAATAGAAAAATATTTTTTTTGTTAACGAAATAATTTTAAAGCAAATTACTCGCTACAGACCAAAAATCGTTCACTGAGGACTGGGATTTGTTAGGGGGGGGCAAAAATTTCTTTAAATGTAGCTAAAATTTGGTTTTTTAGTCTTAATAAAATCCTTGAATCACTCGGCTCTATAAAATATTATGAGGTCTCGTATGAGAGGATTGTGAATTGCTTGTGTGATGATGAAATAAGTAAAGTGTATTCTAAAGGCTCCATACACCATCAGATTTTCCTCTAGACCCGGACTGACTAGTACACGCCTCGAGGAAATCCTCCACGTGTGTGGCCTCGAAGCCAAAAAATCCTGATTGAAATTCAATAAGATTTTTCTCAAGGCTGGAATTCTGTCAGTTTATCGCTCCTTGTATGGCCACTTCAGGTGGCCTTAGGCAGGAATTTTAAAATGTGTATTTGGAATATTTCAAATGGCCCGTAAGCCGTGGCTCAGAGAAAAGACATTAGCTTCTAGGGTCCCGGATTCGCTTCCCGTCCCAAGCGAGAAATATTTATTTCAAATGAATTGGATACCAATTATTTGAAATAAATAGTGACGTGATCTAAATAAGCTTAGATGCCGGAAGACCTTAAAATAAAATAATATATTTTCTTTTTGCTTAAAATGTATTTATATTTATTGAATTTTAAATAAATTTTGGAAAATATGATAAAATTTTATTAAAGAGAATTAGTGTGTTGGCCTTGAGAAAATCCTCGAAGAAAACCCTATCCGTGTATGTCCTTGGTTTCCGTAGAGGAAATCCTCAAGGAAATTCTTGAGATTTTTTCCCTTGAGGACGCCCTTCACGTGTATCGGGGCCTTAATATTTTCTGTTACATAAATCTTACAAAAACCTTTTTAAGTTAAATAATTCAGTGTGTACACTACTATTCCTCTCGGCCACCTTAAGCGAATTCTTCGAATAGTAATTAAATAAACATGGTCGGAATCTATAAGTACTCAAGAAGACTTAGAAAAAAAATCCAATCAAAAGGATGAATTTCCAACCCTAAATTAATAAGAATGCATTGGAGCATAAAATCAAAGACACCTTGTAATCATTGATTTTTGATCTCTTCATATAGATATTAAATTTCATTTCTCCATCAGAGAGAAATTTCACATTAATACGTTCGAATGAATTGAGAGAAATTGTTGCCAAGAGCTAGCTGCTGCCCTTCATCATATCAGATCAGGTCTGACGGTTGCCATGGGCTCGAAGGCTCTTTTGCATTCATCTCCTTTTGGATTGAGGGAATGGGGGATGGGGGGATGGGGAGGGTAAAGTAGTAACCCTTTCTCTTCCTTCGTCGATGAATCAATGTATGATTAGAGGGTTGGAATTTATAAAGAGATAGAGAGGGGTTGTTACTGCCGCCTAAAGGAGGGAGTTAATGTTTAGACATTCTTCTTCCTTAACCTTTTATATACGATATTTCCCATTTCAGAGTATAGGTCTTTATCACTATCAGCCATCTATATTAATTAATCAATCACTGCCATATCTTTTAATTGAAGAGTGATGTCAAAATATTATTCCTATAAATAAGAAGAAGGGGAAGTTTAACAAAAACTTCCTTTTAAATTCCCTTTCTTGGAACTTCATAATATGCTTGAATAGTTGAAGATTTTTCGAGATCCTATATATGAATAAGATAATAGTATTCAAAATACCTCGATTCGGACTTAACTAATCATAGGGAGCGTACAAGTATTACGTAACGCAATTTTTGAAAATTTTTGACCCCCCCCCCCTCCACCATGTAACGCGCCGTAACATTTTTCTGTACCTCCCTCCCTAGACGTTACTTAACGCTCAAGTGGCCATTTTTATCAAAAAGTCACAATTATGTTGCGCAAAGTATCGGAAAGTCTCTAAAATACCAGTTACGTAACGCGTTGTTCAACCCCCCCCCAAATTGCGTTACGTAATACTTGTATGCTCCCATAGACATATTTAACAAGACTGTGAGTGTTGTTTATTGGAGGGGCTAAACATCCCATGGCCCAAGGGAATCGGACCCAGAATCTCCAGCCTTTCCGGGGAATAGGCATTTCCACGCCTCAGGGGGGGGAGTGCCTAACTTAAATATATAATTTCAACCTTGTAACTCAATGGCTTCATGCTTTAAGTTGAACACTGACAGACCATGTTGCGAGACCCACTTTTAGGGGAACTCAAAACGTGTATATCCATCAAAATATCGAATTGAATTTTTGACATGAAACCAATAAGATACTACCTCTCTGTATATATTAACATATATATAGGTGTGCACTGTAAAAAAAATTTGTTTTAAATTTGATGAGGCTCAGGAACTTTCTTTACAATTTCCAATAGGATTCGGTCCAGTAGGTTCAATTAAAAGTGAAAAAGTTTTTTTTTTTAAACAAAACTTTATTTGACCCCAGGCAATGTTTGTCCACTTGCTGTAGGACTTCTTCAGTGGTTGGAGTCATAGAGAGCCATATAATATAAAATTATTGACTCCAACCACTAAAGTAGTCCTACAACAAGTGGACAAAACATTCTCTGGGGTCAAATAAAGTTTTGTTAAAAACTTTTTGACGTTTAATTGAACCTACTGGTCCAAATCCTAGTGGGAAAAAATTTGTTGATTTTCGTGTAGGAGTCAAATTACATAAACAAAAACATCCTTAAGTAAATCTTTTCAAAAACCATTTACAAATGTTTTGTAATTTTATAGCCGTTTGAAAATTAGAGTGCAATTGTGTGGTAATTTTAGAATTCCCAGACTGCTTTCGAAAATAATTCAATTTTTAACGAAAATTACTATACAATGTATGTAAAATTACAATACATACTCTATTTAGGACGATAAGGAGAAAAAAACAGCTTCCTTTTTCTCTCTCATTTCTTCAATTTATTGCAAATATTTCTACTCCTATACAGGTGCCATCTTCACTGCATATGTGGGAAATTTAGACAATAAATTTATTCTTTTCATTATACAATTTAAAAATATTTTCATATGTTCTTTACTCCCATGAATTTTTTAGAGAGGTTGTCAATATTATAAAAAAAATTTGAGAAAAATTGAGCGCATGGGCTTCGTGTCTGCAACGATTCCCAACTGTAATACATTTTCATACTCTATTTTACTTTCTCTTACCCTATATATGAAATATATTTTGAAATGTTTTTTGTTGTAAATACAATATTTGAACGCATTAATTTGTAAATTTAGAAGATAAATACAGAGTAGTTATTTGTAAATTTTGATAGTCTATTCCAAAACACACTAAAATTAAGTTTTTTTTTAACAGTGTAAGAGAAAGTAAAATAAATAAAGACTATGAAATTTATTTTTACTGATTTAATGAAGAGATTGAAGAGAAAAATTGAGAGGCTTGAACTGAAATGGATGGATGAATTTGTATTTAAAAAAAAGGGGGGAGGAGAGAGAATAGGAGAAGAAAGAGCGGAAAGGGTTTCCGAGTTTGCGGGAGAGTTGAGATAAGGGCATACAGGGTGGCGATGGAGGAGGTGGTGGTGGGCTTGTCTTTTTTTTTTTCTCTCTCTCTCTCTCTTTCCCTTGTAAGCCCGCATTGGTCAGTTGAAAGGGTTTTCCCTTTTGCCCTTAACTCTCTCTCTCTCTCTTCCCTCCTTCCCTCCGTCTCTCGCTCACTCGCGGACATATAAGGGTTGTCCGAGGGTGTGTCTTTACGCCCCTTTAAAAAAAAAAGGATTTTGTCAAAAAAAAAAAAGAAATTAAAAAAAGAAAACCGGAAAGGGATGAAAAAAAAAGGGAATTATATTTATCTTTGAGAGATACGAATTGAGAATAATTCTAGATGCTTTAATATATACATATCTAAAATTATCTGAGAGACTGTATTTCATTGGTGTCCGTATTTCTTTGAACAACTTCCACATTTGAAGTTTAGCACCATTATAAAGGGTATTAATGATTAAATTAACCAGATTTGGGAAGTCTCAAATAGAAAATTTTCCTTTTAAACTGGTAGACGTTGATTCTACTTGATGATGTTTTTGCCTTCTTTTCTGTACGAATCTGGAACTGGAATCTCTAGATTGACTCGGGTCAATCACATGCGGACCCTCGCCTTTTCTTAATCATATGTCGAGTCTTACCTTATCAAATTTTTTTTTTTTAAACACTCACCCTTTTTTCACCATTCACACACACATACACACAGTCTTTTCAGCAACAAAAAACATTTTAA
>JAKCPI010022267.1:0-10681 GCA_023213315.1 Euborellia annulipes | reverse complement strand
AACTCAGAAAATATTAAAAAAACACATACCCACAATGCTAAAAAAAAAAATTTAGAGAGTCAGCTTCTATCAAATGATGAATCAAGAGTTAGGGAATCAAAATTCAACGAATATTATAAAAATCTAATAATAACACTGTGCTACAAGAAAAAAAAGCCCCGAGAAAATTCCTTCAGATTCTTAAGTAAAATGACCCCCTGAATCCAAATATGACCTCCGTTTTCCCCCAGCACGTACCGTTTTCGGGGGGGAGCCCCCTACTTATTTCCACCCCTTTTCGTTAATTATAGGGCCACGAAAAAAATTTGGAGGGAAGAAAAGAAATATTTTAGCCTTAACATTTCTTCAGAAGGTCTAGAGAAGTGAAAAGTTAAAAAACATTAACATTTGGATCCAAGGGGGGATGTGGGGGAGGATTTTGTCCCTTAAAATGCAAAAAAATCATTAAAAATGATCGATTTTTTCTGATTTTCCCCAATTTTTTCACTGATTTTCTACATATTCCAGCTGACAGACCCATTTCACCCTTCCTTGAACATCCCTCAACTAAAAAAAAATATATAGGATAAAGCGGGTGGGGTGTGGGCGATTCCGAAGCCCTTGCAAGAAGATGGAAGATTCACAGGTCAGTTGGTCAAATGGGCAAATATGCGGCTAACTTTCATTTTTTTGGGTTGATCTTTACAAATTTAAACTTAAAAAATACGGATTCTTCTATGTCCTTCAATATTTCCATATTTTATCTAAAGGGGTAGAAATTACTTCTTGTCAATAATTGAAAAAAATTCTTCTTGCAAGGGCTTCCGGAATCGCCCACACCCCACCCGCTTTGTCCTATATATTTGTTTTTAGTTGAGGGATGTTTAAGGAAGGGTGAAGTGGGTCTGTCAGCTGGAATATGTAGAAAATCAGTGAAAAAATTGGGGAAAATCAGAAAAAATCAATCATTTTTAATGATTTTTTTGCATTTTAAGGGACAAAATCCTCCCCACATCCCCCCCTTGGATCCAAAAGTTAATGTTTTTCAACTTTTCACTTCTCTAGACCTTCTGAAGAAATGTTAAGGCTAAAATATTTCTTTTCTTCCCTCCAAATTTTTTACATGGCCCTACAATTAACGAAAAGTGGTGGAAATAAGTAGGGGGCTACCCCCGAAAACGGAACGTACTGGGGGAAAACGGAGGTCATATTTGGGTTCAGGAGGTCATTTTACTTAAGAATCTGAAGGAATTTTCTCGGGGCTTTTTTTCTTGTAGCACAGTGTAATTAATTAGGTCTCCTGTCTCTTCTTTTTATCTTTCTTCAAGACTGGACCACCTCTGCCTATTCAGTTTCCACGCATAACATATCAGCTACAGCCACGTTCTACTATTCAATTAACTACAAGATTGCATTTTATATTAACAGAACATGCAAACAGAAACACCCTGTATAAAAAAAAAAAATGTTATATACTACTGTATTAAAAAATAAAGTTTAGAAAGAGAGAAATGGATATTAAATTTGAGAAAATTATTTATTTTATTCTCTTTTAATGGAAATTATAAAAAAAAAAATTAAAAAATACTTATGCTACTGCCCTGACTGTGTCATACATAAGAATTAATGTTGGGAATAATTTATAAATTTTATTCCTTTTTATTATTATTATTTTATTTTTTTTATTTTTTTTATCTCAGAGATAATTTGTGATTTTTAATTAATTTTATAGCAAAAAAAAAAAAAAAAGTTAATGGAAATAACTTATGAAAGGTTAGAGAGAGGAGGGAGTGAATTAAATAATTTTTTTTTATCGTTGCTAGTAGCTAATTTATATATCACCATGTTTGTTGCGCTTCTCTTCTTAAATGACTAATTGTATCTGGAGTAAAATTTTCTCAGTTATTATATATCAAATTCTTAAGGTGCGCGTCTCGGGGTGCTAATTTTGGGAGTTCCCAGCGGCCACAATTTTAAAGCTATTGACCTCAAATTTGTATTTAAAGCTATTTAAAATATCTACAACTTATAGAAGCCCTTTTTTTGATTTTGGAAAAAATATTTTTTTTTTTTTTAGATTAATCGCGTTAAATAAAAGATAATTTACAAAAATTCGCTCTATATCTTATAGATAATTAAATTAGTAATCATTGTGTTAAATAATAATTAATTTTCTACCCTTAATTAATTAGCTGGAATCTTTAAAATTAAATGGAATAAATTCCTTGTATTCCTATGGGAAAAACTAACGCCATCTCTTGCCGCCTAGAGTAACTCGGTAGTGAATCGTCTTCTAACGGCTTTTCGAGACGCGCACCTTAAAGAAAAATTCTTAGGTATGTCCTTGTTGGAAGTATTTCTCAGACGGAGTCAAAAAAATTGCAAAACATATGCCGCCAAAATTATTTCTTTTTTATGCTGTTCCAGGCTGACGTTTCGGCCACTGGTCTAGGCCATCTTCAGAGCCGGAGGCGAGAATAAATGAAAATTAAAAATTTCAGCGACACACATTCGCATAAACGGAGAGCTCATAGTACAACGAAAGAAATTTTAGGAAATTTTGTGGAAAGAAATTCTTTCGTTGTACTATGAGCTCTCCGTTTATGCGAATGCGTGTCGCTGAAATTTTTAATTTTCATTTATTCTCGCCTCCGGCTCTGAAGATGGCCTAGACCAGTGGCCGAAACGTCAGCCTGGAACGGCATAATAAAAGAAATAATTTTGGTTGCATATGTCTTGCAATTTTTTTGACTCCGCCTTAGAAAAAATCTGGTGTGACTGGTCTCACAGCACACAACTTTCCCTTACCTTCTGCTTGTCACACCACATTTTTTGCGTCGAGATTATTATAATTATTTGAAATTTCTATCGGGATCCCCGTTTATTTACCCGAGGTGCTTTCGTTGTTGTTGTTGTTGTTGTTCCGAGGTGCTTTCATGCTCGAAGACACCCCCCTCAAACCCAACCGGTCTCTAGCTGTAGCCATCTACCGGCATCCCGTGAAGTTACATTATTTCCTATCTCCAACTCCTCCTGCGTTCGTTTCTAGCTAGTGAACTAATCTTTATTTCTGGTTCCACCCGGTTCCTTTTATTCTATCCTATTCTATGCTTGGGAGGATGTCCTAGTTTGAGGAGGGACTCCCTCAGCACCGACTCCTTTCGAAGAATCTTTTTACGTCCCTTCCACAAGACGGGATGTCAAAGCAACTCCCTCTCCTCGTAGAGTTGCATGGGGGCTATTGTAGGGAGATCAACAAAAAGGTGACGTTCCACAATCCGCCACCATGCCTGGCATTACTCAATAAATGCTCTATTTACTTAGTGTTTTAAATGTCCATTTTTCAAAATTAAACTGACCTATGTCCAAATACTTTTTTATATTTAATCAAAGAATATATATTTTCTTTTAAAAATTTTTTTTTTTTTTTTTCTATTAAGTCTTCAATAATATTTTCCCTCTCACTTTGTTGTGGTTGTGGTTAACTCTATCCCCCTCCTCCCTCCCCCCCTCTCTCTGTCAGTATCTGTAAAATGACAGACAGACAGCGTTGAGTGTCTGTCTTTATACATGTAATATGGCTGGTCTATAGGTGTTTGTGTGTGTGTGTGTGTGTGTGAACGAACCAAGGGCGGCTGTTTGAGGTTTGTTCACTGGGAGGAGGTTTAGAGGGGAGGAGGGGGGTGTGAAAGGGATCGAAATGGGTTGACAGTTAACAAATCTCCTATCAACAGAGCTATCAACATCCATCCAATATCCATCCCCCCCCCCTCCACTCTTCTCTCGCACCTCAACTTGCTCTGGCCTCCTCTCACCCTTTTAGTCAATAATAATACATACATATATATATATATATTACCCAACACTAAATTGATAAAAATTACAGGCCAGCAAGGGTCAATCATTATTAAAAAAAAAAGAAAAAAAAAAGAATATTATTTCATTTTACAAACGAGTATAGGAAAGTCTTTTTTTTATTCAAACATTGTTGACGTCTAATGAAACAAAAAAAAGTGATCTAATTACTCGTCAAACACTTTTTACTTTCTCTTACCTCTATATATATGTTAATATATAGAGAGAGAAAGTATTGGATTCATGTCAAAAATTCGATGTCGAGATTTTGATGGATATACAAGTTTTGAATCCCCTGAATCCAAAAAAGTGGTTTTCACGACATGGTCTGTCTGTCTGTGTGTCTGAGTGTCTGTGAACAAAATATCACAAGAACGAAAAGTGCTAGGAGGTTGAAATTATTTAAGTTTGACGTGACACAGAGCTTTTAAACAAAATCGAAAAAGTACTAGTACTTTACTGAGGTACTTTTTCAGGTTTTTTTTCGATTTTCTCAAAATTCGCTCCAACGATTTTGTTTAAAATTCGAATACCAATTATTTTTTAGATTCTTTAAAATGTATATTCTAATTTTACCCTTGAAATCCTTTGAATCTCACTTTACTCTTGTACTTCAAAGGAAAGATAGGAGAAATCAAGGGCGGATCCAGAGGTGTTTCTCAGGGGGGGTAATCTGGTGTGAGTCGTACAGCACACTATTACTTTCTCTTACCTATGTATATATGTAATATATATATAGAGAGAAAGTATTGGATTCATGTCAAAAATTCGATGTCGAGATTTTGATGGATCTTCACGTCTGTCTGTCTGTGTGTGTGCTGTCTGTGTGTGGACAAAATATCTCAAGAACGAAAAGAGCTAGGAAGTTGAAATTTTTATATTTAAGTTAGGCACCCCCATGGGATGTGACACGAAGCTTTTGAATCAAAATCGACCAAAAGAGTACTAGTACTTTACTGATTCACTTTTTCAGTTTTTTTCGATTTTCTCAAAATTTGCTCCAACGATTTTTTTAAAATTCAAAAATCAATTATTTTTTAGATTCTCTTTAAAATGTATATTCTAATTTTGTGATTGAAATCTTCTCAAGACCAATTTACTCTTGTACTCCATAGAAAAGATAGGAGAAATGGTTGCCATGGTATCAAAATATAAATATTTTCCCATACTTATAAATTTTACATCTTGAATTCAGTTGTACCCTACTGTCGGAAACTAAATACATGTCGACACAAAAAATCTGGTGTGACAAGCAAGCACACAACTTTCGATTACCGAAGGTAAGAGAAGTTGTGTGCTGTGCGCCAGTCACACCAGTTTTTCTTA
Organism: Euborellia annulipes; assembly: GCA_023213315.1. NCBI lineage: Eukaryota > Metazoa > Arthropoda > Insecta > Dermaptera > Anisolabididae > Euborellia > Euborellia annulipes. The sequence goes on along the minus strand of JAKCPI010022267.1, from coordinate 5,521 downwards.
ATTTCGATAATTTAAAGGCGCATTCTGTACTTGTTTGCCAGAATATAATTACAAATCAAATTTTTAAGTATTAATTTTTAAGAATTTTATATTAAAAATAAATTTTTTTTTTTTGAAAAAAATGTATTTTTTTAAATCTCGGGGGGTTGGGTAATTACCCCCTTTACCCCCCCCCCTTATATCCGCCGCTTGGGAGGAAATGCAGTGGCGTCATTTTAGCTTTTCTTGAGGGGAAGAATTTTTTTCTTGCGGGTTGGCAAACATTGGCCAAAAAATATTTAATTTAATTAATTGTTTAATTTTGTACAGTTTCTATACTCGTATATATATATATATATATTTTGTAATATTTTATTTAAAATAATATAAAATTTTATAAAAATTAGAGCCCTTGGGGGGGGGGGTAAATGCCCTCTTCTTCCCTCCCGAAATGACGCCTCTGGAGAAATGGTTGCCATGGTAACAAAATGTAAATATTTTCCCATGTTAAAAAAAACCACACTTTTTCTCATTCACACTCACACATTCACACTGTCTTTTCGGCAACTCAGGCCATATAAGACTTTGACGATAACCGTTGTAATTAATAATATATATATTGGAGGTTCAGGCATTTCTATTTAAGCCATTTGGTATCCAATTGGCTTATATAAAAGTTATCGGACTGTCTGGGGTCCGAACCCGCGACGTTTGGTATACGAGGTTAACCTCTACACCAAGCCCCGAGGGGATTTTTTCATGTTTACATCTTGAATTCTAATTTTTCGCCCTTGGCCTTGGTTTAATGAGCGTGCGGGCTATTTGTATCAAGGATCGCGGGTTCGCATCCCGTCTCATGCGAGAATTTATTTCAAATGGATTGGCTACCAATCCAATTGAAATAAATAGAGACGGAGTCTAAAATGGCCTTCACTGCTTCGATGTTCAAATTCACTTTTAGAGCAAAGACGATGTATTTAGATAACAATGCCAATTTTTTTTTTAAACACTCACACATTTTTGCCCCTTTACACTCCCACTCACACACATCCACACAGTCTTTTCGGCAACTTAAGACTTTAAACGATACTCGTTATTTATAAATATATATATATATTGGGGGTCCAGGCATTCTTATTTAAGCCATTTGGTATTCGGCTTAAATAAAATAGACTTGGTTTTGTACTTTTAATTTTATGTTTTCAATAAATATAATTTCTTTAAAAAAAAATTTTTTTAATACCTTTTTATCATACCTTTTAAATGCCTATTTAATTGGGGCTCGCGAAAAATTTCAAATTTTGAAAAATGGCTCCGACTATTAAGGAGCTTTGGTCACCCCTGATATAAACAAAACCTCTACCTCCGACGAAAGTATAATAATAGCCTACAATAATTAAAATGATTCTCCCCGGATTTATTTGATTTGCCTAATATTATTGATAGTAGTCTATTTTCTTACTAGTTATACTAGTTTCTTTATGACTTCACTTAACCCTTACATTTTTCTGATTGCGTCATTTCGAAACATTTCTATTTTTTTTTTAATAAGTAGAAACAAAGTTAGAAAAAAAAGACTTGTGTGACAACATCAGATTCATCACTTTTTATTTATTTCCCACAAAAAAAAAATCATTGTGTGGTTTTATGAAACCACGATGCAAGTGAAACTTTTTTCGGATCGTAGGCGTTTAACTGAAAATTTTCAAAAAATTATTCAATTAAGGTTATTAAAATCGCGTTTTTAATCTTAATTTAATAATTGGAAAATAGGAAATCAATAGACGCATGTTAAAAACTGTGAACAATATCTATTTAGTAATTAGCCGCGCCGCCCGCCTTCGGCGGGCGGCCCACTAGCTGAGAGGGCTTCGCCCCCCTGGATTATATATATACAGTATATATAGATTGAAGATTTGAATATTTTAAATTATTTTAAAAATTATATTTTATCAATTTAAAAATTGAATTATTAAATCTCACAATTATTTTTTTATAATTCATTATATATATTAAATTTCAACTTTCTTATTTTTGTCGTCACGGATTGTGACGTCATGGCTTGTAGCGTCATGGCTTGTAGCGTCATGGCTTTTTACGTCAACTCGTTACAAAACGACATGCTGATAGAAGAACCAAAAAATTCGTAGTGATATAATAAAAGTTTCACTTTAAAAAAAAAAAAAAACAGGAAAAACTTTTAATTTAATATTTTCTCAATTCTTTTTGAGAGAGAGAGAAGTGAAAATAATACACGTAGTTTGTCAACAAAGTTGAAGAGTATTTATTTATTTTTTTGGTTTTAATATTACATGAAGAAAAGTACAGAGAAAAAGAGAGGGATCAAAACAAAATGAATTTTACATCAATAAAAAAAAAAAAAAAAAATTATTTTTTTTGTTTTTTAGTAAGAAAAGAAAAGAAGTATTAAGAAAGTGTGGATTTTCTCTCTTTTTTGTTTTTGCTCTCAATAATCGTTTTCCAAGTTTAGATCTGTTTTGTTGCACTTTACTTGAATCTAATACTCCATCCACTCTCTCTGTTCCCTCCCCCCCTCTCCTGGGAAATATCAAAACTTTATTCTCTTGCTTGTTATATTGTGTGTTAGATGTTTGGCAACAAAACACAATTTCATACAATCTGGGAAATTCATTTTAAAATCACAACACCGTATAAATTTAATTAAATTTTTTTAAGTGCCTATTTTCAATTTTTTGATTTACCTACACTGAAAAAAAATCTTAATTTGAGTGTTTTGGAATGATAAATTTACAAATTTATGCGTTCAAATATTTACAACAAAAAACATTTTAAAATTACAATTTTCTTCGTAAAATAGAGTATGTATTGTAATTTTGCATACATTGTATAATAATTTTCGTTAAAAATTGTATTTTTTTTGGGAATTTTAAAATTACCACACAATTGCACTCTAATTTTCAAACGGCTTTCGAAAATTACAATATATTTGTAAATTGTTTTTGCAAAGAATTACTAAATTTAGTATATTTTTGTTTATGTAATATGAGGAGGTCCTGTCACATTTATTTAGGCCTCTATCATTTGCTATACAAATAAATATTCATTGGACTGAAAATCAGGACTATTCTCTAAAAACAGGCGTTAAAATTTAAAATAAACAAATGGGCGTGAAAAAGTTATGTAAAAACAATCAGCTTTAAAAAATGCTATTCAAAATCACTTCCTTGCCTCAAATAGCTATTCTGTAAACAAAAATTTAAAAACAAAGCGTTAAGATTTAGTAAATAGTGTTAAAAATTAATGAGGGGTGGCTTTAATATTTTAATGTCGTGTTTAAAATCAAAATAGCGTTCTTAACTTAAAAAGTAAGGTTATGTTTTTGATAGCTTTGAAATAAAAGCAACATGTTAACGTCGCTGTTAAAACTTTGCTTAGAGACTAGCATTTTTTTAACGCTGATTGTTTCCACATTACTTTTTAACACCCATTTGTTTATTTTAAATTTTAACGCCTGTTTTTAGAGAATAAATCTGAATTAGAGTTATTCTAAATATTCAAAGAAGATTTAGAAAAGGAGTTGGCAAAAGGTGAGTCTTTAATGACAGGATAATATAGCCAAAATGTTTTAAAAATTAGAGCGTTTTATTACATATAGAGTAGGATGGATCGAAAAAAAGTCAAGTTTTGAATTCAGAGTTGCATAGTGCGGAAAAGTTGGGATTCGTAAATACAAGAAAAACAAAAAATTTGAAATCGGACTTCATCTTCCGATCGCGCAATCGGCCGAAAGTTTCATAAAATTAGTGAAAATTGTTAAAAATTTTATTTATTTTTAGGCCTATTATCTAAACAAGCGAAGAGCTGCACAATTGGCATGCAACTCGACAACTTTTTGGCCTCTCAAGATTAATTTTCAAATTTAATAAATGTGTCATTTTGCTACAGGAACTAAAAATACAGAGGCAAAAAATTTTAAAAAAATTTTGAAAAAAATTAAGATTTTCACTAATTTTATGAAACATTTGAAAAAAATAATTTTTTTGTTTTTGTTTTTCTTGTATTTACCAATCGCAACTTTTCCACACTATAGCAACACTAAATTCAAAACTTTTTTTTTTTATCCACCCTAATATAGAGCCTCACTTTTTGGCTGCCAGCTCCTTTCCCAAGTTAACTAATATCTATAACTAACTTATCACCCGTATATCTAATCAAAATAAAAATTCATTTTACATTTGTTTAGGAAGCAAATTTCATTAAAAAAAAAAACAAAGCCCTACTAAATTTATTGTCTTTGCAAAAATCATTTACAAATGTGTTGTAATTTTAGAAAGACCTTTGAAAATTAGAGTGCAATTGTGGGGTAATTTTAGAATTTCCTAACTTCTTTCTAAAAATAATACAATTTTTAACGAAAATTACTATACAATGTATGTAAAATTACAACACACTCTATTTTTCAAAGAACATTGTAATTTTTAAAATGTTTTTACTCTATATACTGTATATTAATATATAGAGAAAGTGTTGGAATTCATGTCAAAAATTTGATGTCGAGATTTTGATGGATATACACATTTTTAGGCCCTCTGAGTCCAAAAAAATTGGACTTGCAAATCGGTTTGTCTTTGTGTCTCTCTTTGAACAAAAAATATCTCAGGAACTACTAGAGCTACGAAGTTGAAATTTTATATTTATGTTCGGTACCCTGGGGTGAAAATAAACTTTTGAACCAAATCCGCCAAAAAAAAACCCGTACTTTACTTGTTCAGTTTTTTTCGATTTTCTCAAAATTCGCTACAACGATTTTGTTTAAAATTCAAAAATCCATTATTTTTAGATGCTCTTTATTTTTTGTTGTATTATATTTGAACGTATAAATTTGTAAATTCGTATTCGAAAAGATATTAAAATTAAGATTTTTTTTTTACAGTAGTAGTACCTTTAAATAATTACCGTAGAGACCAGGCTATTAGTTTATATAAATAGACTCTTGAATTTTGATTTTTTGTTTTCTTACTAAACTATAACAAAACTAGTAAATGGTCTGAAAGCATGTGTTAGTAAATTGGTTGTGTGTGTGGTTGAGAGAGAGAGGAGGTGAATATAATATCCCGCCCTAAAAGGGAAGTAGAGGGCGTTCAACTCTACAGTGGGGGGTTGGTTACGAGAGAGAGAGAGAGGGAAAGCTACAACTAGGTCACTAGGCCACTAAAAACAACCCCCCACACTCTCTCTCTCTCTCTGTCTACTCTACTACTCCAACACCCCCTTACTACTCTTGCTACTGCTGGCTTCCTCAAGGTCAATGTTAAAATAGAGTCAATGAACTCCCCTTCCTCTCTCTCTCTATCTTTTGAATTTCACTAGAAAACTTTAAATATGAAAAACAAACTATTTGGAAATATAACAGTTTGACATTATTTTATTATAAAAGCATTTAGGTATAGGGATTTTCTTAGGAGAAGGGGTAAAATTTTATTCATTCTTTTTTCATCGATTGTATTGATGAATTATATACCCCAAATGATAGAGAATTAAAATGCTTTAAAACACAACA
>JAKCPI010022266.1:0-14174 GCA_023213315.1 Euborellia annulipes | reverse complement strand
AAAAAAGTTATATACAAAAAAGTAAAAAAAAGTTTAAACTCTAAAGATATAACTTTACCAGGTTCTTACATTACATAACCTATACTGCAAAATATTGAAATTGCTTAGAAGCAGATTTTTCATTATTATTCCATTCTGATAAAGTACGTAAAAATATCTCTTTTTTTTGTTTGTTTTATTTTAAACCGTCGATCGATCGCCAATCGCGAGTGTTTTTGTCTTTCTCATTATTTTTCGATTGTTTTTGACATCTATTTATTTTTTTATCTTTTTGAAAGGAAATATTTTGAATCTCTTATATTAATATACATATTTGCATTCAATTCCACTCTAATATTTTCAACGTCTTTTTCGGCATCGCAAAATTCAACAAAAATCAATTATTTTTTAGATGCTCTTTAAAATGTACATTCTCATTTTGCTCTCAAAATTGTCTGAACACCACTCTACTCTTGTACTTCATAAGAAAGATGAAAGAAATGGTTGCCATGATAACAAAATATAAATATTCTCCCATGTTTATAAATTTTACGAGACAACGTGTTAGGCACATAAATCATTTTTGCAAAATGAAAATCCTGAAATATTGTAAAAATAATTTTTTATGCTTTTAACATTAAATATAAATTTTTTTAGGACATATTTCATAAAAAATACTATTAATTATAGCATTTGAAACAATATTCCGTGTTTAACTCAATTTTGAATTTTTTTGGCGCTTGACACACTAATACATAACAGAGTCCACTTTCATAAGTAAGAGAAAATAAAAAAGTTTTTCAAGATACAAACTCCTCTTTAAAGCAAACTTTTCTCATAATAATAAAAAGGAAATCTTTTATTAGTTGCACCTGATTTCTTTTTTTTTCGTCGTCGTGGCGTTTGCATGGACGGGAGCCAATTAAATTAGTGGAAAAGGAGGTAACGATTAATCGTTCTCTCATTCTGGTAATTTCCTTACGAGAGAGTGATCCTGTCGACAGAATTTCTTTTTTTTTTTGTCCTTTTGCCTCCATCTAGTGAAAAGCTAATGAAACGATTAAACAGCCATAGAAGGCGTCTTGATCGGGAAAAGTTAATTTGAAAAGTTTTAAGTGGAAGTTGGATGCAAGCGAGGAGTTTAAGCTCTTTGCTTGTACAGCACATACTTATTGATGTTTTTATTGCAAATTGCCTTGAATTCTAATGTAGGATAACAATTGTGTGTGTGTGTTGTTGGGGTTAGTCACAGCAGAGAGAAAAGAAATGATTGCTCGAGTTTTTAACTTTATATTTAGGTCTATTAATAACGTCATCAGAAGTTTTACTTCTTTGCAGATTTTTCGTCAAAGGCGGTTTTTTTTTTATCAAAAATTAGGTATTTATTGTGAAAGAACGGTAGGGTAAGTGGGTGCAAAACCACGTGATGAAACAAGTGATTGCCGCCTAACATCGGGCCAATCTAAACATAACCCGTCACACAGATTTGGGAAGAAAATAGAAAAATCTGGTGGGACTGGTCGCACAGCACACAACATCTTCAGAAGATTTCAATGACAAAATGAGAATATACATTTTAAAGAGAATCTAAAAAAAAGAATTGATTTTTGAATTTTAATCAAAATCGTTGGAGCAAATTTTGAGAAAATAAAAAAAGTACATCAGTAAAGTGCTAGTACTCTTTGGCCGATTTTGTTCAAAAGCTTCGTGTCACGTCCCATGGGGGTGCCTAACTTAAATATAAAATTTCAACCTCCTAGCTCTTTTCGTTCTTGAGATATTTTGTTCACAGACACACACACACACACACGACACACAGGCACAACATGTCGCGAAAACCACTTTTTTGGATTCAGGGGACCTCAAAACGTGGAGATCCATCAAAATCTCGACATCGAATTTTTGACATGAATCCAATACTTTCTCTCTCTATATATTAACATATATATAGAGGTAAGAGAAAGTAAAAATAAATAATGATGACAGAGGTGAAGAAAAAAATGACAAGTTGAAGTAGAAAAGTACTGACAAACATAATGAAAACAAGTGTAGCTTTCATTGGCACTGAAGATGGCAACCGTTATGGTTACCGAAACGTCTGCCTGAATAAAAGTGTAAAAGGTGTTCGACAATGCTGGTTTTATTCTTACCAACTCCAATAATGAAAAAAATGACGATAAAGATGAAGAACAATCTATATATATAATTCGCTAATGTCGGTCTGTCTGTCCGTCTGTCACGCTCTATTTAGGCAACTTCCCGTTGAAATTTTGAAATGAAATTTTTTATGCATAAAGAGGACCTTCTCGGGATTACAGGGAAATTATTTTCATCCCGAAATTCCTATAACTTTTTGAGTTATTAATTCTTAAAGTTACGATTTCTCCCATAGGAAATGTATAGAGAAATATTTATGTATTCTTTTCATTTGTGTATTCCATGAATATGAACAAATCATCAAGCAGGCACTGGATTGGAATGGAATAATAATAATTTTCTTTTGCCCACGGGGCTTGGAGTAGTTGGTAGCGTGCCTACCTTCTATAGCGAACGTCGCGGGTTCGGACCCCAGGCAGTCCGATACTTTTATTTAAGGCATTTGGATACCAAATGGGCTTAAATAGAAAAATGCCTGGACCCCCGATAGATTTATTAAAAAACATACGAGTATCGTTAAAAGTCTTAAATGGCCTAAGTTGCCGAAAAGACTGTGTGAATGTGAGTGTGAATGAGAAAAAAGTGTGGATGTTAAAAAAAAAAAAAAAAAAAAATTCTTTTCATAATCAAGAAGAAAAAGGGGAGGGTCCGCCGCAGGCGGGCCCGAGCCAGCTGTAGGGGTCTCCAGTGGGGCGAAGCCCCCGGCTAGGCCCGAAGCCCGCCGAAGGCGGGCGACGCGGCTAGTTAAAAAATAAACAAGAAACACAATCAGCACAGACCGTGCAATTTTTTTGTATTAAGAACAAAAAGGAATCTTAAAAACTATGGGTCAGGTTTGAAAAAAGTCAATTCTCTTTTTGTCCTTGTTTTATGCCTACACGAGTCAATTTGGATGAAAATTTTAATAATTTAAATAATTTTCGAGACCTATTCATTTGAATAAGATATTGATATTCACGAATACCTCAATTCGGACAATTTGACTAAACAATAAACTACTCGCATATTTGATAAATATAATTTTATATAATCGAACTTAAAAATACGATTGACAAATGAAATGAAAAGAAATTATTCTGAGGAACTTTGACAGATGAAACAATTCGTTCTATTAATTATGTATTATTTGAGGGGTGATTTTAAGCAATAAAAGAATCTAAATATTAAATTTCTAGTTTTATTGTAATTTGAAATTAATTTAGTCCCTTGTCGACGAAAACAAAGGGAATAGTAGAACAGTGAAGAAAATCTGGAAAGATCTCAAAATTGACCAAAGTCGAAAGACTTTTTTTCCGCTCTCTAATTATAAGTAATAATTTTTATCTTTCATTAGACGTCCGCGACCCAGTTCCAATCAGCCCGCGGCCCACGGGCTGGGAACCGCTGATCGAATAGATTAGTCAAAAAATCATTTATTAGCTATGTTAAAATATACAAAGCTTCAAAAAAGACTTTCTGTTGAGCAAACAATAAACAAAAGTTGTTGAACCAAAACTAAGTTGGTTTGTATAAAATATTTGAAAGATTATTTTGTGTCGTTCAGTTTTTATCTGAACGAAATATCGTCTTGGCCAAGGCGATGCACGAAATGGGAATTTTCTAGGAATAGGCCTACTTGAATTTCTTGGAAAATTTGACCCAGTAATGCAGGATCATATAAAAAGAAAACAACAACACAAAACAAATACAACAAAGTTAGTTAAGCACAAAAATACAAAATGAAATAATATAATTTAATAGGCAACAAATTAAAAAAAAATTATATAAATCGAATTTGCATTTTATTTAAATATTTGAAATATAGAGGACCCCGCAAAAAACAAAAATCCCATCAGGCCCCGTACTTATTGGGACTTGGCCTGATAGCCTATATGTACCTATATTGTCCCCCCCCCTCCCCTCCTGATAAGCTTGGCGATCCCCCGCCCCTCGTCATTGTCCATGACAACGTTTTCCAAACTGTGAGGCGCGAATGTTAACCACAGCGAGCAATTTTCCAAACGTCACAATAAAAGAAATAATTTTGGCTGCATATGTCTTGGAATTTTTTTTTTTTTTTACTCCACCTTAATATAAATTTATATTTTTTAGCATTAAAAAATGTTTTTGTTTTTGTATTATTTTACAAATTGAGGAGGGGGGGGAGGCGTCATATGATTAGGGGAGGCGTGGTAACAAAAAAGCTTGGATACCACTGGTCTATGAGTGTCTGTCTGTGAGAGCCTATGTGGGCGAGCGCGACGCGACGCGCGAAAGCCCATGTCTGTGTCTGTGTGTGTGTGTGTGTGTGTGTGTGTGAGTGAGCGACGCCAAGCAGCTATGTAAGTGTGTGTGTGTGTAAACGCGCGAAAACCCACGGTTGAGTGAGTGTAAGCGTCAGCGTGTGTGTGTGTGTGTGTTGTATATTCTTTGCCCAAATTGATCGATCTCAATGAATAAAGAAATCTGAATGTATCTGAGAGAGAATAAATATAAATGGCTTATCAAAACAAAGCAATTACATATTAACAAATAAAAATGCCACTAAATAATTGTAGATATCACTAAAAATGAAATTAAATCGATCCATCTTTTTGCCCGTTTGCTTAAATAAAAGGATCTCAACTCACCCACTTGTCCATTTGATGTTTCCATCTCCATTTGGTGTTTTCAAACACTTATTCAACACAAAACACATCCCGGAGATATTAATCAATCACTAATTTAAGCACTTTATAAATAAAAATAAAAATTCACAATACATTTCGCACTCCCGATCGCGTGCGTGGGTCTAAACTCGACGATCCTCTCTTTAGACTGACTGATTGAACAACTTGCCGGGGGGAGTGACGTCATTGGCGCTGCGAGCGCCCAACAACAATCAGATCATTTATTATGACTTATTTCATTCATTTATTATTTTTAATAGATTTAATAATAAAAATCTGGTGTGACTGGCGCACAGCACACAACTTTCTCTTACCCTTCGGTAAGAGAAAGTTGCACTGTGCTGGTCACACCAGATTTTTTGGTGTCGAGATATATTTAGTTTCCGATAGCACCTTAGTTTCAAACTTGGATTTTAAATGTTGACTGCTTCAAATAAACTATGGTTATTTTTCAAAATTTTAATCTCATATTTGGACATTTTATACACAATATAGAATCGTAAATAAATACAAAATTTCATAAGAATTGGAAAAAAAATTTTAAATGCCTAAAAAGTTTCAAAGGGGACCCCTTTGAATCGAAATTAACATACAAATCCCTATAGGAAATTAACATTAGGCCTATGAGAGAAGGCGGAGAGACAGGCGATAATGTTTGCAAGTGAGAGAGAGAGAGAGATATGTTTTCTCCTAAGCAATTAAAGACACAAATAAATGGGAATTTAAATAATAATTGATTTTTAATCTAATAAAAAGAAAAAGATTTAAATTCCGTTACCATGGCAACCATTTCTATCTTTCCTATGAAGAACAAGAGTAAAGTGGTCTTCAGAAGATTTCAACGGCAAAATGAGAATATACATTTTAAAGAGCATCTAAAAAATAATTGATTTTTGAATTTTAAAAAAAATCCTTGGAGGGAATTTTGAGAAAATCGAAAAAAACTGAAAAAGTACATCAGTAAAGTACTAGTACTTTTTGGCCGATTTTGTTCAAAAGCTTATTTTGAGCGTGTGGGAAGGTACCTAAGTTAAATATAAAATTTCAATCCGGTAGCTCAACTCCTTCATGCTAAAAATCTGTCCACACACACAGACACACAGACACACACAGACACACAGACACATACAGACACACACACACACACACAGACCAATTTGCGGGACCCACTTTTTTGAACTCAGGGGACCTCAAAACATGTATATCCATCAAAATCTCGACATCGAATTTTTGACATGATCGCAATACTTTCTCTCCTATATATTTCATATAAGGCTAAGAGAAAGTAAAAATTAATGACAATAATATTGGCAAAATATTGCAAATAAAAAACATGTTGGCAATAGTGCAAAAAATAAAATGATATAATTATAAACAATAATAAATATTATTTTTTTGAAATTAATTAGGAATTTTATTATATAAAATCTGGTGTGACTGGTCGCACAGCACACAACTTTCTCTTACCTTCCGTAATCGAAAGTTGTGTTCTGTGCTTGTCACACCAGATTTTTTGTGTCGACATATATTTAGTTCCCGACAGTACGGAACATATGAATTCAAGATGTAAAATTTATAAGTATGGGAAAATATTTATATTTTGTTACCATGGCAACCATTTCTCCTATCTTCCCTATGAAATACAAGAGTAAAGTGGTCTTCAGAAGATTTCAATTGCACAATGAGAATATACATTCTAAAAAATAATTGATTTTTGAATTTTAACCATCTATCTCTCTCGTCCCTTCCACAGGACGGGATGTCACAGCAACTCCCTCTTCTCGTAGAGTCGCCTGGGGGCTTATTGTGGTGAGATTCAATATTCCTATGCCCTCTGGCTTGTCATAGTTGGTAGCGCGCCTCCCTTGTATACCAAGGGTCGCGGGTTCGGATTCAACGCAATCTGATGATTTTATTTAAGCCATTTGGATGTCAAATGCCTTGAATAAGAATGCCTGGACCCCAAATATATATACCCAAATAACGGTTATCGTAAAAGCCTTAAATGGCCTAAGTTGCAGAAAAGAGTGTGTGCATGTGTGTGTGAGTGTGAATGAAAAAAAAAAATGTGAGTGTTAAAAAAAAAAAATAAAATATTTATCCAGTGCCTGTTTGAGGATTTTTATTTTTCGCACTTTTTTCCCATTCACACTCACACACACATTTCTTAAGACTTTAGACGATAGCCGTTGTTAATGAATAATATCTATTGGGGGTCCAGGCATTCTTATTTAAGCCATCTGGTAAATCAATATTGGAAGAGAGCAAGTACAGGTGCAGAAAAATAAAGAGAGCCAAATGCCGTTTCGGACATTTATTCGTCCATCCTCAGTCCTAGTATGCTTATAAACTAATTAGGCACAACTGAGGATGGACGAATAAATGTCCGAAACGGCATTTGGCTCTCTTTATTTTTCTGCACCTGTACTTGTTCTCTTCCATTCCTTAACTCCAACAGCAACTTCTCTTCAGCTTAAATAAATATTTTTATTTAATGAAAAAATGCCTCAAGCAGAGAATTTGAACGCGGATCTTCTTTGTGGAAGCCAGCATCCTGGCCCACTACACCAGTGAACCCCCCTAGGAATATAAACAGGGAAAATAGTATGCAATGCAATTGTTTTAACTCTGATACTAGCTAGCATCATTCCGGAGGTGGGCTAGGGTGTCGGCTTCTGCAAAGAAGATCCCTGTTCAAACCCTGGGCGTGCGGGATTTTTCATTAAAATAAAAATATTTTTTTTTTTTATTGTGCTCGTTTAGCTACCCGCCATTGAGCTATAAAAATATTTGTAGTGATTGAATATTTGTTATAGCTGTAGTATTATGTTCAAGATGATAAGGAATAAATCCCAAAGAAGAATGCAGCCAAATTTATTTCATTTAATTTTAATAAAAATTCTTAATCACTTGCTGACGTTTCGGTTCGGGTTTGAACCATCATCGGAGCTACAAACATGGAAAATAATACAAAAGATGCTTTTTGTTTTACAAATCATTTGAAAAGACCTAATAAATTAATTAATCATACCTGTGATTTTGTCTTTATGTTTTTATACAATACATTCAAACTATTATGGAGCCAAGGATAGAGCAAATTAATATTATAATATAAAAATAGTTGAATATAATCTCAAAATATCTTTGTGTAGTGGCAGGAAATAGAGCCTAGTACATAAGAGTAGGACGATACTTAGGCAATGCAAGGTTTTCTGTACTATTGTCTCCATGTTTGTAGCTCCGATGATGGTTCAAACCCGAACCGAAACGTCAGCAAGTGATTAAGAATTTTTATTAAAATTAAATGAAATAAATTTGGCTGCTTTCTTCTTTGGGATTTATTCCTTATCATCTTGAACATAAAAATATTTATTTGATGTAAACAAATCCTCGGGCACTGGATTGGAATATTGGATCTCACCACAGACAACTCTACGAGCAGATGGAGTTGCTCTGACATCCCGTCCTGAGGAAGGGACGTAAAGAAGGTTCCCTCTCAGTGATGCATTCTTCAAAAGGAGTCGGGCTGAGGAAGTCCCTCCTCAACTAGGACATCCTCCAGAGCATAGAAGAGGTTGGATAAAAGGAACCAGAAATAAGGATTAGTTCACTAGCTAGAAACGAACGCAGGAGGAGGTGTTAGAGATAGGAAATGATGTAACTTCACGGGGTGCCGGTAGATGGCTACGGCCTGAGCACCTCGGGTAAATAAACGGGGATCCCGATAGGAATTCCAAATAATCATTCCATTTGCTGAAAATCTATTACTAATAGACCCTTGACTGAGTGGTCATCAACGTTTTTCGTTTAGAATTCGCACTCATATTTTAAGCTAATTGAGTCATCTCCTCTTTTCTCTTTCGCTTTAAAAGCAAGATGAAAATTCGCAATAAAATGAGCTTTCATTTGAACGGCATAAAGGCCCTTAGGGAAATGGCAATCAGCACGCAAAGCGGGGGAGGGACTCATCTATGCGTGCGTGCGTGCCTGCTAGGCATTCAACCCGAATAGGCCCCAAAGGAAGGACAGACAAACAAAATGAAAGATCGGCAGGCTTATTGACGACGGTCAAAAAGAATCTTCTTCTTAAATGAAACTCTCCTTTCGAAGACGTTAAAATAAATACATTTAAAAAGAAAAAAAATTAAAAGAGTAGAGCTTCAGTAGATGAGAAGGATTACTAAAGTTCTTTTGATTTTATTTTCTCCAAAAACGCAATAATGAAACTGACAAGAGCAGATCAATCAGAGAGTCTAAGAGCCGGTTGCTTGAGTTCTACTTAACTAACTATCCCTCAGATAAACGCACTTAGGAGTTTTTTTCCCATCCAGTTTAACTAAGGGATGAAATTGGAATAGAAACATGAATTTTTTACTTTCTCTTACCTATGTATATGTAATATATATAGAGAGAAAGTATTGGATTCATGTCAAAAATTCGATGTCGAGATTTTGATGGATCTTCACGTTTTGAGGTCCCTGAATCCAAAAAGTGATTTTCGCGACATGGTCTGTCTGTGTGTGTGTGTGTGTGTGTGGGTGGGTGTGTGGGTGGGTGGGTGGGTGTGTGTTCAATTTTAAGCATGAAGGAATTGAGCTAGGAGGTTGAAATTTTATATTTAAGTTAAACACCCCCGGGACCGGAAAATAAGCTTTTAATCAAAATCGGCCAAAGAGTACTAGTACTTTACTGATGTACTTTTTCGGTTTTTTCAATTTTCTCAAAATTTGCTCCAACGATTTTTTTTAAATTCAAAAATCAATTAATTTTTAGATTCTCTTTAAAATGTATATTCTCATTTTGCAATTGAAATCTTCTGAAGACCACTTTACTCTTGTATTTCATAGGGAAGATAGGAGAAATGGTTGCCATGGTAACAAAATATAAATATTTTCCCACACTTATAAATTTTACATCTTGAATTCTAATGTTCCCTACTGTCGGAAACTAAATATTGTCGACACAAAAATCTGGTGGACAAGCACAGAACACAACTTTCGATTACCGAAGGTAAGAGAAAGTTGTGTGCTGTCGAGTCACACCAGATTTTTAAAGACATTTTTCAATTTTTGTTAAAAAAAAAATTAATTTTTAATAAACATAATACCCTCACCACTGTGCCAATGCTCTAACATCCCATCAACACCGTACCGTATAATATGAACGCGCACTCCACGAAAATAGCCGCAAGAAATATGCGCTAAAAGTTAATCCAAACTTCGGAGACCCCACAAAATTTCTGCAGTTCCTAAAATCTCCTCAACCGGAAGACCTTCAAGACTTAAGCCTCTTCAACATTGCCTCAAAAATCATTCTATAATCTAGCAACAGACTTTTGATCATATAAGTGTTATTGAAAGTCATTTAGTTTGCACAGTGTTTTTTTATTATTCATGTTTGTTACTTTCTCTTACCTCTATATATGTTAATATATAGAGAGAGAAATATTGTTCATGTCAAAAATTCGATGTCGATATTTTGACGATATACACGTTTTGAGGCCCCCTGAATCCAAAAAAGTGGTTTTCGCGACATGGTCTCTCTCTGTGTGTGTGTGTGTGTGTGTGTGTGTGTGTGTGTGTGTGTGTGTGTGTGTGTGTGTGTGTGTGTGTGTGTGTGTGTGTGTGTGTGTGTGTGTGTGTCGTGTGTGATGTGAGCAAAATATCTGTAAAATCTGGTGTGACAAGCACAGAACACAATTTTCGATTACCGAAGGTAAGATAAAGTTGTGTGCTGTGAGACCACCACACTAGATTTTTGAGATATTTAGTTCACAGACACGCAGACAAAAAAAACATTTTTTTTTTTGACAAAAACGTGTATTTCCATCAAAATCTTGACATCGAATTTTTAACATGACCGCAATACTTTCTCTATATATAAATATTAACATTTAGGCCAAAAGATAATAGAAAGCAAAAAATGATGGCTTAATTGGCAGCGTAGCTTTTATGGGTTTATTGAAGGATTTGATGAAATCCCCAAATAAATTATTGATTTCAAAGGAAATTCTAATAAAAATGAGGATATCAAAAATATTCCAGGTAGCCAGTCCAGCTATATATAGGCCTGTAAGCATGAATTTTTTTTTTATGATAGCATTAGCTTTATATCTTTTTTTTTTTTAATATCCAAACTGCGATTTAATCCATGGAATATGTGGATCGATTTAATCGGATGATTCAAGTAGAAAGGACTGAGGAAGCCATTAGGAAAATTAAAACAAATTCTATACATATACATCATCATCTCTCTCTGCTAATCATAACATTTATTTGTTATTAGTGAAATTAATAGGATCTGCAAAACTGGTCTTGAGAATAGGCACACAAATGGGAGAGACAAGTATGTGCCTATAGTTATTTATTTATTTATTTGCGTCGATAAATGATGATCTTGGTCTCTTGGAGGAATGGGGAAACCTCAATCAAGTAAAATTCAATTCGCAAAAAACGCAATGTTGTCTAATTTCTAGACAAAAAAATAGAATTTGCCCTCCCCTTATTTACAGCAATAATAGTCTCGAGTTCAAAGATTCATTTTCTGTTCTGGGAGTGACAGTTACATCTGATCTCTCCTGGAGCAACCACATCTCTTCTGTGGTTAAATCAACCGCAAGGAAATTGGGTTTCCTATTCAAAACGAAGCGTTACTTTTCCTCCCAACAACTCCTAATCCTCTATAAAGCCCAAATTCGGCCGTGTCTTGAATATTGTTCCCACCTTTGGCGAAGACGCTCTCTCCTCCTTGGAAGCCATACAGAGGCGTGCAATTAGACTGATAGGTGATTCTACCCTCACCGCATCCCTACAGTCACTAGATCATAGGAGAAGCGTGTCTGCACTATCTCTCTTCTACAGGTATTACCATGGTCAATGCTCTGCCGAATTAAAATCAATTATCCCGCCCAATGCAACATATTCACGGAACACAAGAGAGGCATCGTTCCAGCATCCCTATGCTGTTCAGATCACGACTAACAGAACAAATCAATTTCATTCTTCCTTTGTTCCCATGACAGAACAAGCTCCCCCTGCGTCTATCTTCCCCAAAACCTACAATCTTCAGACTTTCAAGTCTAACTTCAAAAAGCATCTTCTCAGTTCCCGCAGTTATAAGTTTACTCAAAATTACAGGTGAATGCCCAATTACAATTTGAGAAGAAAAAAAGACAACAAAACAATACAAATCGGGCATGAATGAAATAAAGAAAACGACAGAACTCGTCAAAAACATGACAAGAAAAGAAAGAAATACCGCAGACGAATCTATCTCTTGGCTGCAAATTCAAAGGATGAGATTCTTGAAAAATGAACCTTATAAGATGATCTATAAAAACTTCTTTAGATGATTCTATATCATCTAAATCACCACCAAGAATTAAGATCAAACTTTCTGTAATTCTCTCTGTATATTAAAGACCAGGATGCACTCAAAACCCTGTATACGTCCCTGGGGAGGAGTGTTATTGAGTATGGTTGTCTCATTTAGAGTGCTCACTCCGAGGCATTTAGTGAATCTATTGAAAAAATTCAGAAGAGGTTCCTCAGGTTCCAGGGCATTTGGGTTCTACACATATGATGTCAGGTATGACTCTATACCAACTTGAGTCAGAGGAAAAATTTCCTTCTCTATCTCCACGGGATGCTGAATGGTCATATTGATGACATCAATATTGTATTGGCATGGTGATTGTGCTGTTTTGATGTTTTATGTTTTTGTATCTTATTTATTAAACAAGCATATACAAATCTATATTTCTGACTTCATAATTTAAAAAAAAGACAGGAAAATAATTTCAATAAAAGATTAAAAGTAAAAAAGCGTACCAGAATTGTCAATTGGCCAGAAAGTTTGGGTTAGAGATTTAAGAAAATATGGCACAGTAATAAAATGTGGTCCTGAATTAAGGTCTTATACTATAAAAATTAATGACAAGTCTTATCGAAGGAACCGAAATTTTTTAACTTTTTTGTCCGGATGAGAGAAATTATTGTACTTTGGAACTAGAAAATGAAAATTATAGTAATTTGGATACGATGAAGAAAACGAGAATATGGGTGAAAAAAGTAATGAAACTAACAACACAGGAAAAGAAGTAAAGGCAAGATCGGTTGAAAGAAATCATGAATCAAACGATTATGGAAGAAATGAGGAGATGGGGAACAATGGAATGGAAGATGTAATATTGAAGAGAATGTTAATTATTAATTGTTATGATGATTTTGTTATAAAAGAAAGAATAAAGGTTATTTCCTACCATTGGGTAAAAGCACACGCAAGCTCACCAGAGAACCATATCGCGGATTATTTGGCCAAAAGAGCAGTTCATTCTGGTACCATTCTTCCCGGTGGAATGATTTCATCCCCATTTTTAAAAGAACCATGATTGCAGAATGGACTGACGAGTGGATAAGGACAAGCCCGTTTAAAGGATCCGCCCTGGCCAAAATAAAAACCGCTCCTGCACCGCCTTGGTTCACAACAGTACCTGATCTAGACAGACCATTAATAACATTAGTGAACAGACTAAGAATTAACCAGACCAGAGCCAACCAGCACCTCCACAGGACAAATCTAAGCCCGTCGCCAGTTTGAAGCTGCCAGCTAGCCGAAGCAACCCCACAACACATTTACCAACAGTTTAATAGACAGAACCTGCTCAACAAAATTCTGTCACATTTTAATTACCCGCCTAATTGATCCAAAATCCTCAATCTGAAACCCTTTCGGCCTTGTTTGACTTTGTCAGAAGCAACCAAATTGTGATCTGATTATATTATGTTATTAATGTTTTTTCTATTATGTTTTTGTTATATATATTTTTCATATGATGTATTTTCTACTTTGGTTATTTTTATAATGTTTTTATTATTATGTTATTGCTATTTTGTTTTTTGTATTCATGTTTTTGTAATAATGTATTTATATTGTTATGGCGGGAAAGCCAAAACAAAAAGAATAAAAAAAAAAAAAAAATCATGTATTGGCATGGTGATTGTGCTGTTTTGATGTTTTTGTTGTTTTTTATATCTTATTTATTAAACAAGCTTATACAAATTTATCTTTCTGACTTGATAATTTTACAAATATGTTGAGGGAGATAGGGTTAGTTGTGGCTGCATATTCGCGGAGGTATGGTCCTCTTTTCAGTTTGAGTTTTTCTAGGACGAATTTGGGAGTCTGTTCGCCGATCTCAAAGATCCTGAGACCCGGCAACGAGGTCGGTGTGGACTTCTTTGAAAAGAATAGAAATGTTTTCGATAGGGACATTGCTCAAGAATGAGAGGAACAGGGTCCCTGCATCTCCTTCCATTCCTCTCCTATTCTCTTTGTAAATGGAGCATTAAATCGGTTAAGAGAATTTGTACATATAAATATAATTCGTAT
>JAKCPI010022265.1:0-13265 GCA_023213315.1 Euborellia annulipes | reverse complement strand
CACACACACCCACACCCACCCACAGACAGACCATGTCGCGAAAAAAAGAACTTTTTTGGATTCAGGGGGACCTCAAAACGTGGAGATCCATCAAAATCTCGACATCGAATTTTTGACATGAATCCAATACTTTCTCTCTCTATATAGTACAACATATATATAGAGGTAAGAGAAAAGTAAAAATAAATAATGATGACAGAGGTGAAGAAAAAAATGACAAGTTGAAGTAGAAAAAGTACTGACAAACACTAATGAAAACAAGTGTTAGCTTTCATTGGCACTGAAGATGGCAACCGTTATGGTTACCGAAACGTCTGCCTGAATAAAAGTGTAAAAGGTGTTCGACAATGCTGGTTTTATTCTTACCAACTCCAATAATGAAAAAAAATGACGATAAAGATGAAGAACAATCTATATATAGGAATTCGCTAATGTCTGTCTGTCCGTCTGTCACGCTCTATTTAGGCAACTTCCCGTTGAAATTTTGAAATGAAATTTTTTATGCATAAAGAGGACCTTCTCGGGATTACAGGGAAATTATTTTCATTCCGAAATTCCTATAACTTTTTGAGTTATTAATTCTTAAAGTTACGATTTCTCCCATAGGAAATGTATAGAGAAATATTTATGTATTCTTTTCATTTGTGTATTCCATGAATGTAAACAAATCATCAAGCTGGCACTGGATTGGAATGGAACAATAATAATTATTTTTTCGCCCAAGGGGGCTTGGAGTAGTTGGTAGCGTGCCTACCTTCTATACCGAACGTCGCGGGTTCGGACCCCAGGCAGTCCGATAATTTTATTTAAGGCATTTGGATACCAAATGGCTTAAATAGAAAAATGCCTGGACCCCCAATAGATTTATTAAAAAACATACGAGTATCGTTAAAAGTCTTAAATGGCCTAAGTTACCGAAAAGACTGTGTGAATGTGAGTGTGAATGAGAAAAAAGTGTGGATGTTAAAAAAAAAAAAAAAAAAAAATTTCTTTTCATAATCAAGAAGAAAAAGCGAGGGTCCGCCGCAGGCGGCCCGAAGCCAGCTGTAGGGGTCTCCAGTGGGGCGAAGCCCCCGGCTAGGCCCGAAGCCCGCCGAAGGCGGGCGACGCGGCTAGTTAAAAAATAAACAAGAAACACAATCAGCACAGACCGTGCAATTTTTTTGTATTAAGAACAAAAAGGAATCTTAAAAACTATGGGTCAGGTTTGAAAAAAGTCAATTCTCTTTTTGTCCTTGTTTTATGCCTACACGAGTCAATTTGGATGAAAATTTTAATAATTTAAATAATTTTCGAGACCTATTCATTTGAATAAGATATTGATATTCACGAATACCTCAATTCGGACAATTTGACTAAACAATAAACTACTCGCATATTTGTTAAATATAATATCGAACTTAAAAAATACGATTGACAAATGAAATGAAAAAGAAATTATTCTGAGGAACTTTGACAGATGAAACAATTCGTTCTATTAATTATGTATTATTTGAGGGGTGATTTTAAGCAATAAAAGAATCTAAATATTAAATTTCTAGTTTTATTGTAATTTGAAATTAATTTAGACTCTTGTAGTCAAAGGGAATAGTAGAATAGTGAAAAAAATCTGGAAAGATCTCAAAATTGACCAAAGTCGAAAGACTTTTTTTCCGCTCTCTAATTATAAGTAATAATTTTTATCTTTCATTAGACGTCCGCGACCCAGTTCCAATCAGCCCGCGGCCCACGGGCTGGGAACCGCTGATCGAATAGATTAGTCAAAAAATCATTTATTAGCTATGTTAAAATATACAAAGCTTCAAAAAAGACTTTCTGTTGAGCAAACAATAAACAAAAGTTGTTGAACCAAAACTAAGTTCGTTTGTATAAAATATTTGAAAGATTATTTTGTGTCGTTCAGTTTTTATCTGAACGAAATATCGCCTTGGCCAAGGCGATGCACGAAATGGGAATTTTCTAGGAATAGTTGAATTTCTTGGAAAAGGAATGCATGATCATAAAAAAAGAAAACAACAACACAAAACAAATACAACAAAGTTATTTAAGCACAAAATACAAAATGAAATAATATAATTTAATAGGCAACAAATTAAAAAAAAATTATATAAATCGAATTTGCATTTTATTTAAATATTTGAAATATAGAGGACCCCGCAAAAAACAAAAATCCCATCAGGCCCCGTACTTATTGGGACCTGGCCTGATAGCCTATATGTACCTATATTGCCCCCCCTCCTGCCGATCCCCCGCCCCTCGTCATTGTCCATGACAGCGTTTTCCAAACTGTGAGGCGCGAATGTTAACCACAGCGAGCAATTTTCCAAATGATTGCTAGTCTATAAATAGGAATAAATAAAATAAAAAATATTTTTATATAAATTTATTGTGATTTACGAATGTCTTTGTAGATGGAAGTATTATTAAGGCAGAGTAAAAAAAAAAATCCAAGAAATACATACATTCTAAATTATTTCTATATTGACTGATATATATGACTGATCACTCAGGCTCTCGCCTCCGGCTCTGAAAATGGCCTAATCTAGAGGCCGAAACGTCACAATAAAAGAAATAATTTTGGCTGCATATGTCTTGGAATTTTTTTTTTTTTTACTCCACCTTAATATAAATTTATATTTTTTAGCATTAAAAAATGTTTTTGTTTTTGTATTATTTTACAAATTGAGGAGGTGGGGAGGCGTCATATGATTAGGGGAGGCGTGGTAACAAAAAGCTTGGATACCACTGGTCTATGAGTGTCTGTCTGTGAGAGCCTATGTGGGCGAGCGCGACGCGCGAAAGCCCATGTCTGTGTCTGTGTGTGTGTGTGTGTGTGTGTGTGTGTGAGCGACGCCAAGCAGCTATGTAAGTGTGTGTGTGTGTAAACGCGCGAAAACCCACGGTTGAGTGAGTGTAAGCATCAGCGTGAGTGTGTGTGTGTGTGTGTTGTATATTCTTTGCCCAAATTGATGGGTCTCAATGAATAAAGAAATCTGAATGTATCTGAGAGAGAATAAATATAAATGGCTTATCAAAACAAAGCAATTACATATTAACAAATAAAAATGCCACTAAATAATTGTAGATATCACTAATCAGGGGCGTATATAAGGGGGGGGCCGAGGGGGCCCGGGCCCCCCGAAATTTCCCAAACACATATACATATATAGGGATATACAGATATCAGCGCAACAAATTTTTCCACAGGATGAAAAACTTTGATTCCTCAAAAGAAAAAATGTTCCGCAAAAAATTTCGTGTGAAAAAAAATTTAGTTCTTAAAAAAAAAAATTTTCCGCAGAAAAATTTTTTGAGTTCGGGCCCCCGCCCCCGAAAAAAATTTCTATATACGCCCCTGGGCCTGATAGCCGATATGTACCTATATTGTCCTCCCCCCCCTCCTGATAAGCTTGCCCGATCCCCCTCCCCTCTGAGAAAAAACGTCATCACTGTCTACGAGTGTCTGTGAGCGAGACGCGCGAAAGCGCGCGCGAATTAGTGTGAGTGTGTATGTGTGAGAGCAGGGCGCCAAGTAGCTGTGTGTGTGTGTGTCTTGTATATTCTTTGCCCAAATTGATGGGTCTCAATGAATAAAGAAATCTGAATGTATCTGAGGGAGAATAAATATAAATGGCTATCAAAACAAAGCAATTACATATTAACAAATAAAAATGTCACTAAATAATTGTAGATATCACTAAAAATGAAATTAAATCGATCCATCTTTTTGCCCGTTTGCTTAAATAAAAGGATCTCAACTCACCCACTTGTCCATTTGATGTTTCCATCTCCATTTGGTGTTTTCAAACACTTATTCAACACAAAACACATCCCGGAGATATTAATCAATCACTAATTTAAGCACTTAATAAATAAAAATAAAAATTCACAATACATTTCGCACTCCCGATCGCGTGGGTCTAAACTCGACGATCCTCTCTTTAGACTGACTGATTGAACAACTTGCCGGGGGAGTGACGTCATTGGCGCTGCGAGCGCCCAACAACAATCAGATCATTTATTATGACTTATTTCATTCATTTATTATTTTTAATAGATTTAATAATAAAAATCTTGTGTGACTGGCGCACAGCACACAACTTTCTCTTACCCTTCGGTAAGAGAAAGTTGCGCACTGTGCTGGTCACACCAGATTTTTTGTGTCGAGATATATTTAGTTTCCGATAGCACCTTAGTTTCAAACTTGCATTTTAAATGTTGACTGCTTCAAATAAACTATGGTTATTTTTCAAAATTTTAATCTCATATTTGGACATTTTATACACAATATAGATTCGTAAATAAATACAAAATTTCATAAGAATTGGAAAAAAAAATTTTAAATGCCTAAAAAGTTTCAAAGGGGACCCCCTTTTGAATCGAAATTAACATACAAATCCCTATAGGAAATTAACATTAGGCCTATGAGAGAAGGCGGAGAGACAGGCGATAATGTTTGCAAGTGAGAGAGAGAGATATATATATGTTTTCTCCTAAGCAATTAAAGACACAAATAAATGGGAATTTAAATAATAATTGATTTTTAATCTAATAAAAAGAAAAAGATTTAAATTCCGTTACCATGGCAACCATTTCTATCTTTCCTATGAAGAACAAGAGTAAAGTGGTCTTCAGAAGATTTCAACGGCAAAATGAGAATATACATTTTAAAGAGCATCTAAAAAATAATTGATTTTTGAATTTAAAAAAAAATCCTTGGAGGGAATTTTGAGAAAATCGAAAAAAACTGAAAAAGTACATCAGTAAAGTACTAGTACTTTTTGGCCGATTTTGTTCAAAAGCTTATTTTGAGCGTGTGGGAAGGTACCTAAGTTAAATATAAAATTTCAATCCGGTAGCTCAATTCCTTCATGCTAAAAATCTGTCCACACATACAGACGCACACACACACACACATACATACACACACACACACACACACAGACCAATTTGCGGGACCCACTTTTTTGAACTCAGGGGACCTCAAAACATGTATATCCATCAAAATCTCGACATCGAATTTTTGACATGATCGCAATACTTTCTCTCCTATATATTTCATATATAGGCTAAGAGAAAGTAAAAATTAATGACAATAATATTGGCAAAATATTGCAAATAAAAAACATGTTGGCAATAGTGCAAAAAATAAAATGATATAATTATAAACAATAATAAATATTATTTTTTTGAAATTAATTAGGAATTTTATTATATAAAATCTGGTGTGACTGGTCGCACAGCACACAACTTTCTCTTACCTTCCGTAATCGAAAGTTGTGTTCTGTGCTTGTCACACCAGATTTTTTGTGTCGACATATATTTAGTTCCCGACAGTACGGAACATATGAATTCAAGATGTAAAATTTATAAGTATGGGAAAATATTTATATTTTGTTACCATGGCAACCATTTCTCCTATCTTCCCTATGAAGTACAAGAGTAAAGTGGTCTTCAGAAGATTTCAATTGCACAATGAGAATATACATTCTAAAAAATAATTGATTTTTGAATTTTAACCATCTATCTCTCTCGTCCCTTCCACAGGACGGGATGTCACAGCAACTCCCTCTTCTCGTAGAGTGCCTGGGGGCTTATTGTGGTGAGATTCAATATTCCTATGCCCTCTGGCTTGTCATAGTTGGTAGCGCGCCTCCCTTGTATACCAAGGGTCGCGGGTTCGGATTCAACGCAATCTGATGATTTTATTTAAGCCATTTGGATGTCAAATGGCTTGAATAAGAATGCCTGGACCCCAAATATATATACCCAAATAACGGTTATCGTAAAAGCCTTAAATGGCCTAAGTTGCCGAAAAGACTGTGTGCATGTGTGTGTGAGTGTGAATGGAAAAAATGTGTGTTAAAAAAAAAAAAAAATATTTATCCAGTGCCTGTTTGAGGATTTTTATTTTTTTATAAACATTCGCACTTTTCTCCCATTCACACTCACACACACATTTCTTAAGACTTTAGACCAGTGGTTCCCAACCGGTGTGCCCCGGCACCCAAGGGTGCCGCGAGATATTTAGGTAAAAAAAAAAAGATGCGGAAAAAATAAAGTTTTCTTCGAAACAAGGTGAAATGATTTAAACTAAAGTGGCAAAAATTTTCCGCAGGATGGAAAAACTAGCTTTGCTAAAAAAAAAAAATGATTTTCCGAGCAGGAAAAAATAAAAATTTTGCTTAAGCGGCTGGCTCTCCTAAAAAAAAGATAAAATGATTTGCATGTAAGGGAAAAAATTTTCTGCACAGCGATAAAAATTTCGTTTTGCTAGGGAGAAAAAAAAAAAGGAAGGGTGCCCCTAGTGTGTAATGTTATTCCCAACGCACCTTTGGGGTGCCGTGGACTTCAAAAAGGTTGGGAAACACTGCTTTAGACGATAACCGTTGTTAATGAATAATATCTATTGGGGGTCCAGGCATTCTTATTTAAGCCATCTGGTAAATCAATATTGGAAGAGAGCAAGTACAGGTGCAGAAAAAATAAAGAGAGCCAAATGCCGTTTCGGATTTTTATTCGTCCATCCTCAGTCCTTGTATGCTTATAAACTAATTAGACAGAACTGAGGATGGACGAATAAATGTCCGAAACGGCATTTGGCTCTCTTTATTTTTCTGCACCTGTACTTGTTCTCTTCCATTCCATAACTCCAACAGCAACTTCTCTTCAGCTTAAATAAATATTTTTATTTAATGAAAAAATGCCTCAAGCAGAGAATTTGAACGCGGATCTTCTTTGTGGAAGCCAGCATCCTGGCCCACTACACCAGTGAACCCCCCCTAGGAATATAAACAGGGAAAATAGTATGCAATTGTTTTAACTCTGATACTAGCTAGCATCATTCCGGAGGTGGGCTAGGGTGTCGGCTTCTGCAAAGAAGATCCCTGTTCAAACCCTGGGCGTGCGGGATTTTTCATTAAAATAAAAATATTTTTTTTTATTGTGCTCGTTTAGCTACCCGCCATTGAGCTATAAAAATATTTATTTGATGTAAACAAATCCTCGAGCACTGGATTGGAATATTGGATCTCACCACAGGCAACTCTACAAGGAGATGGAGTTGCTCTGACATCCCGTCCTGAGGAAGGGACGTAAAGAAGGTTCCCTCTCAGTGATGCATTCTTCAAAAGGAGTCGGGCTGAGGAAGTCCCTCCTCAACTAGGACATCCTCCAGAGCATAGAAGAGGTTGGATAAAAGGAACCAGAAATAAGGATTAATTCACTAGCTAGAGAACGCAGGAGGAGGTGTTAGAGATAGGAAATAATGCAACTTCACGGGCTGCCGGTAGATGGCTACGGCCTGAGCACCCCGGGTAAATAAACGGGGATCCCGATAGGAATTCCAAATAATCATTCGATTTGCTGAAAATCTATTACTAATAGACCCTTGACTGAGTGGTCATCAACGTTTTTCGTTTAGAATTCGCACTCATATTTTAAGCTAATTGAGTCATCTCCTCTTTTCTCTTTCGCTTTAAAAGCAAGATGAAAATTCGCAATAAAATGAGCTTTCATTTGAACGGCATAAAGGCCCTTAGGGAAATGGCAATCAGCACGCAAAGCGGGGGAGGGACTCATCTATGCGTGCGTGCGTGTCTGCTAGGCATTCAAACAGAATAGGCCCCAAAGGAAGGACAGACAAACAAAATGAAAGATCGGCAGGCTTATTGACGACGGTCAAAAAGAATCTTCTTCTTAAATGAAACTCTCCTTTCGAAGACGTTAAAATAAATACATTAAAAAAAAGAAAAAAATTAAAAGAGTAGAACTTCGTAGCTGAGAAGGAATACCAAAGTTCTTTTGATTTTACTTTCTCCAAAAACGCAATAATGAAGCTGACAAGAGCAGATCAATCAGAGAGTCTAAGAGCCGGTTGCTTGAGTTCTATTTAACTAACTATCCCTCGGATAAACGCACTTAGGAGTTTTTTTCCCATCCAGTTTAACTAAGGGATGGAATTAGAATAGAAACATGAATTTTTTACTTTCTCGTATAGAGAAAGTTATGTAATCGTAAAAAAATTCGACTTCGAGATTTTGATGTTTCTCCACGTTTTAGACCTCCCTGAGTCCAAAAAAACCATTTTTGGCATTATGTCTGTGTGTGTGTGTGTGTGTGTGTGAACACGATTGCTTAAAAACCAAAGCAGCTAGATCGATGAAATTTGGTATATGCTCCTTACACTAAAATTGTAGATTTCTATCAACTTTTGGAGTAAATACGTCACTTGGAAGTAGTACTTTACTTAAAAAGTTTTTTCAAAATTTTGAAATTTTCAATTTCTTTGTTATATTATGATAAAATACTCAATTTTAAAAAGTTTTTATTCTTTGACTTTTTTCCGAAAACTAAATAGTTTTTGAAATAATCAAAGAAGAAATAGAAAATATTCGTTAATTTTGATAAAAAAATCAAAACAAAATCATACAGGTGTCATTAAAAAAAGGGTAAATATAAACAAATTCATTTGTTTCACAAATTCATTTGTTTATATTTACCCTTTTTTTAATGACACCTGTATGATTTTGTTTTGATTTTTATCAAAATTAACGAATATTTTCTATTTCTTCTGTGATTATTTCAAAAACTATTCAGTTTTCGTAAAAATGTCAAAGAATAAAAGCTTTTTAAAATAGAGTCTTTTAACATAATATAACAAAAAAATTGAAAATTTCGAAATTTTTGAAAAAACTTTTTAAGTAAAGTACTACTTCCAAGTGACGTATTTACTCCAAAAGTTGATAGAAATCTACAATTTTAGTGTAAGGAGCATATACCAAATTTCATCGATCTAGCTGCTTTGGTTTTTAAGCAATCGTGTTCACACACACACCCAGACGTAATTCCAAAAGAATATACGAGAAAGTCTCGGGGAAGTCATTCCCCATATTTTAAAGACATTTTTCAATTTTTGTTAAAAAAATTAATTTTTAATAAACATAAACCCTCACCACTGTGCCAATGCTCTAACATCCCATCAACACCGTACCGTATCATTTGTGAATGCGCACTCCTCGAAAATAGCCGCAAGAAATATGCGCTAAAAGTTATTCCAAACTTCGGAGACCCCACAAAATTTCTGCAGTTCCTAAAATCTCCTCAACCGGAAGACCTTCAAGACTTAAGCCTCTTCATCATTGCCTCAAAAATCATTCTATAATCTAGCAACAGACTTTTGATCATATAAGTATTATTGAAAGTCATTTAGTTTGCACAGTGTTTTTTTATTATTCATGTTTGTTACTTTCTCTTACCTCTATATATATGTTAATATATAGAGAGAGAGAAAGTATTGGATTCATGTCAAAAATTCGATGTCGATATTTTGACGGATATACACGTTTTGAGGCCCCCTGAACCCAAAAAAAGTGGTTTTCGCGACATGGTCTGTCTGTGTGTGTGTGTATGTGAGCAAAATATCTCTAAAATCTGGTGTGACAAGCACAGAACACAATTTTCGATTACCGAAGGTAAGATAAAGGTTGTGTGCTGTGAGACCACCACACTAGATTTTTGAGATATTTAGTTCACAGACACGCAGACAAAAAAAACATTTTTTTTTTGACAAAAACGTGTATTTCCATCAAAATCTTGACATCGAATTTTTAACATGACCGCAATACTTTATATATAAAGATTAACATTTAGGCCTAAAGATAATAGAAAGCAAAAAATGATGGCTTAATTGGCAGCGTAGCTTTTATGGGTTTATTGAAGGATTTGATGAAATCACCAAATAAATTATTGATTTCAAAGGAAATTCTAATAAAAATGAGGATATCAAAAATATTCCAGGTAGCCAGCTCTATATATAAGCAAGAATTTTTTTTTTATGATAGCATTAGCTTTATATCTTTTTTTTTTTAATATCCAAACTGCGATTTAATCCATGGAATATGTGGATCGATTTAATCGGATGATTCAAGTAGAAAGGACTGAGGAAGCCATTAGGAAAATTAAAACAAATTCTATACATATACATCATCATCTCTCTCTGCTAATCATAACATTTATTTGTTATTAGTGAAATTAATAGGATCTGCAAAACTGGTCTTGAGAATAGGCTCACAAATGGGAGAGACAAGTATGTGCCTATAGTTATTTATTTATTTATTTGCGTCGATAAATGATGATCTTGGTCTCTTGGAGGAATGGGGAAACCTCAATCAAGTAAAATTCAATTCCCAAAAAACTCAATGTTGTTTAGTTTCTAGACAAAAAATCTGGTGTGACTGGCGCACAGCACACAACTTTCTCTTACCATCGGTAATCGAAAGTTGTGTTCTGTGCTTGTCACACCAGATTTTTTGTGTCGACATATATTTAGTTCCCGACATGACAGTACGGAACATATGAATTCAGATGTAAAATTTATAAGTATGGGAAAATATTTATATTTTGTTACCATGGCAACCATTTCTCCTATCTTCCCTATGAAATACAGGAGTAAAGTGGTCTTCAGAAGATTTCAATCGCAAAATGAGAATATACATTTTAAAGAGCATGTAAAAAATAATTGATTTTTGAATTTAAAAAAAAATCGTTGGAGCAAATTTTGAGAAAATCGAAAAAAACTGAAAAAGTGCATCAGTAAAGTACTAGTAATCTTTGGCCGATTTTGATTAAAAGCTTCGTGTCGCGTCCCAGGGGGGTGCCTAACTTAAATATAAAATTTCAACCTCGTAGCTCAATTCCTTCATGCTTAAAATTGAACACACACACACACACACACACACACACACACACACACACACACACACACACACACACACACAAGACAGACCATGTCGCGAAAACGACTTTTTTGGATTCAGGGGACCTCAAAACGTGAAGATCCATCAAAATCTCGACATCGAATTTTTGACATGAATCCAATACTTTCTCTCTCTATATATATGACATATATACATAGGTAAGAGAAAGTAAAAAATAGAATTTGCCCTCCCCTTATTTACAGCAATAATAGTCTGTTCAAAGATTCATTTTCTGTTCTGGGAGTGACAATTACGTCTGATCTCTCCTGGAGCAACCACATCTCTTCTGTGGTTAAATCTACCGCAAGGAAATTGGGTTTCCTATTCAAAACGAAGCGTTACTTTTCCTCCCAACAACTCCTAATCCTCTATAAAGCCCAAATTCGGCCGTGTCTTGAATATTGTTCCTACCTTTGGCGAGGGGCGTCAAAAGACGCTCTCTCCTCCTTGGAAGCCATACAGAGGCGTGCAATTAGACTGATAGGTGATTCTACCCTTACTGCATCCCTACAGTCACTAGATCATAGGAGAAGCGTGTCTGCGCTATCTCTCTTCTACAGGTATTACCATGGTCAATGCTCTGCCGAACTAAAATCAATTATCCCACCCAATGCAACATATTCACGGAACACAAGAGAGGCATCTTCCCAGCATCCCTATGCTGTTCAGATCTCGACTAACAGAACTTGTCAATTCCAATCTTCCTTTGTTCCCATGACAGAACAAGCTCCCTGCGTCTATCTTCCCCAAAACCTACAATCTTCAGACTTTCAAGTCTAACTTCAAAGAGCA
This sequence comes from Euborellia annulipes, assembly GCA_023213315.1. Taxonomy (NCBI): domain Eukaryota; kingdom Metazoa; phylum Arthropoda; class Insecta; order Dermaptera; family Anisolabididae; genus Euborellia; species Euborellia annulipes. The sequence continues at coordinate 1,716 of JAKCPI010022265.1, read as the reverse complement.
TCTTCTCAGTTCCCGCAGTTATAAGTTTACTCAAAATTACAGGTGAATGCCCAATTACAATTTGAGAAGAAAAAAAGACAACAAAACAATACAAATCGGGCATGAATGAAATAAAGAAAACGACAGAACTCGTCAAAAACATGACAAGAAAAGAAAGAAATACCGCAGACGAATCTATCTCTTGGCTGCAAATTCAAAGGATGAGATTCTTGAAAAATGAACCTTATAAGATGATCTATAAAAACTTCTTTAGATGATTCTAAATCATCTAAATCACCACCAAGAATTATAGAAGTAAGATCAAACTTTCTGTAATTCTCTCTGTATATTAAAGACCAGGATGCACTCAAAACCCTGTATACGTCTCTGGTGAGGAGTGTTATTGAGTATGGTTGTCTCATTTAGAGTGGTCACTCCGAGGCATTTAGTGAATCTATTGAAAAAATTCCAGAAGAGGTTCCTCAGGTTCCAGGGCATTTGGGTTCTACACATATAATGTCAGATATGACTCTATACCAACTTGAGTCAGAGGAAAAATTCCCTCCTCTATCTCCACGGGATGCTGAATGGTCATATTGATGACATCAATATTGTATTGGCATGGTGATTGTGCTGTTTTTGTTGTTTTATGTTTTTGTATCTTATTTATTAAACAAGCATATACAAATCTATCTTTCTGGCTTCATAATTTTAAAAAAAAGACAGGAAAATAATTTCAATATAAGATTAAAAGTAAAAAGCGTACCAGAATTGTCAATTGGCCAGAAAGTTTGGGTTAGAGATTTAAGAAAATATGGCACAGTAATAAAATGTGGTCCTGAATTAAGGTCTTATACTATAAAAATTAATGACAAGTCTTATCGAAGGAACCGAAATTTTTTAACTTTTTGAAATTATTGTAATTTGGAACTAGACAATGAAAATTCTAGTAATTTGGATCTGGAAAATGGAATACCCAATAGAAGTAACGATGAAGAATACGAGAATATGGGTGAAAAAAGTAATGAAACTAACAACACAGGAAAAGAAGTAAACGCAAGATCGGTTGAAAGAAATCATGAATCAAACAATTATGGAAGAAATGAGGAGATAGGGAACAACAATAGAAGATGTAATAATGAAGAAAATGATCAAGGAAGAAGTAACAATGAAGAAGGTGGGGTCGCAACTGGAAGACGCTCCAAGTACGGCCGTGAAGTTCGACCCGCCCAATGACTAACATAGATTAATTATTAATTGTTATGATGATTTTGTTATAAAAGAAAGAATAAAGGTTATTTTCTACCATTGGGTAAAAGCACACGCAAACTCACCAGAGAACCATATCGCGGATTATTTGGCCAAAAGAGCAGTTCATTCTGGTACCATTCTTCCCCGTGGAATGATTTCATCGCCATCTTTAAAAGAACCATGATTGGAGAATGGACTGACGAGTGGATAAGGACAAGCCCGTTTAAAGGATCCGCCCTGGCCAAAATAAAAACCGCTCCTGCACCGCCTTGGTTCACAAGAGTACCTAATCTAGACAGACCATTAATAACATTAGTGAACGACTGAGAATTAACCAGACCAGAGCCAACCAGCACCTCCACAGGACAAATCTAAGCCCGTCGCCAGTTTGCAGCTGCCAGCTAGCCGAAGCAACCCCACCAACACATTTACCAACAGTTTAATAGACAGAACCTGCTCAACAAAATTCTGTCACATTTTAATTAC
>JAKCPI010022264.1:0-25067 GCA_023213315.1 Euborellia annulipes | reverse complement strand
CTGCCGAACTAAAATCAATTATCCCATCCAATGCAACATATTCACGGAACACAAGAGAGGCATCTTCCCAGCATCCCTATGCTGTTCAGATCACGACTAACAGAACTTGTCAATTCCAATCTTCCTTTGTTCCCATGACAGAACAAGCTCCCTGCGTCTATCTTCCCCAAAACCTACAATCTTCAGACTTTCAAGTCTAACTTCAAAAGGCATCTTCTCAGTTCCCGCAGTTATAAGTTTACTCAAAATTACAGGTGAATGCCCAATTACAATTTGAGAAGAAAAAAAGACAACAAAACAATACAAATCGGGCATGAATGAAATAAAGAAAACGACAGAACTCGTCAAAAACATGACAAGAAAAGAAAGAAATACCGCAGACGAATCTATCTCTTGGCTGCAAATTCAAAGGATGAGATTCTTGAAAAATGAACCTTATAAGATGATCTATAAAAACTTCTTTAGATGATTCTAAATCATCTAAATCACCACCAAAACTATAGAAGTAAGATCAAACTTTCTGTAATTCTCTCTGTATATTAAAGACCAGGATGCACTCAAAACCCTGTATACGTCCCTGGTGAGGAGTGTTATTGAGTATGGTTGTCTCATTTAGAGTGGTCACTCCGAGGCATTTAGTGACTCAATTGAAAAAATTCAGAAGAGGTTCCAGGGCATTTGGGTTCTACACATATGATGTCAGGTATGACTCTATACCAACTTGAGTCAGAGGAAAAATTCCCTCCTCTATCTCCACGGGATGCTGAATGGTCATATTGATGACATCAATATTGTATTGGCATGGTGATTGTGCTGTTTTGATGTTTTATGTTTTTGTATCTTATTTATTAAACAAGCTTATACAAATCTATCTTTCTGACTTCATAATTTTAAAAAAAGACAGGAAAATAATTACAATAAAAGATTAAAAGTAAAAGCGTACCAGAATTGTCAATTGGCCAGAAAGTTTGGGTTAGAGATTTAAGAAAATATGGCACAGTAATAAAATGTGGTCCTGAATTAAGGTCTTATACTATAAAAATTAATGACAAGTCTTATCGAAGGAACCGAAATTTTTTAACTTTTTTGTCCGGATGAGAGAAATTATTGTACTTTGGAACTAGAAAATGAAAATTATAGTAATTTGGATCGACCACGATGAAGAAAACGAGAATATGGGTGAAAAAAGTAATGAAACTAACAACACAGGAAAAGAGTAAAGGCAAGATCGGTTGGAAAGAAATCATGAATCAAACGATTATGGAAGAAATGAGGAGATGGGGAACAATGAATGGAAGATGTAATAATGAAGAGAATGATCAAGGAAGAAGTAACAATGAAGAAGGTGGGGTCGCAACTGGAAGACGCTCCAAGTACGGCCGTGAAGTTCGACCCGTCCAATGACTAACATATATTAATTATTAATTGTTATGATGATTTTGTTATAAAAGAAAGAATAAAGGTTATTTCCTACCATTGGGTAAAAGCACACGCAAACTCACCAGAGAACCATATCGCGGATTATTTGGCCAAAAGAGCAGTTCATTCTGGTACCATTCTTCCCCGTGGAATGATTTCATCCCCATTTTTAAAAGAACCATGATTGGAGAATGGACTGACGAGTGGATAAGGACAAGCCCGTTTAAAGGATCCGCCCTGGCCAAAATAAAAACCGCTCCTGCACCGCCTTGGTTCACAACAGTACCTAATCTAGACAGACCATTAATAACATTAGTGAACAGACTGAGAATTAACCAGACCAGAGCCAACCAGCACCTCCACAGGACAAATCTAAGCCCGTCGCCAGTTTGCAGCTGCCAGCTAGCCGAAGCAACCCCACAACACATTTACCAACAGTTTAATAGACAGAACCTGCTCAACAAAATTCTGTCACATTTTAATTACCCGCCTAACCTCTCAAAATTGATTCAAAATCCTCAATCTGAAACCCTTTCGGCCTTGTTTGACTTTGTCAGAAGCAACCAAATTGTGCTCTGATTATATTATGTTATTAATGTTTTTCCTATTATGTTTTTGTTATATATATTTTTCATATGATGTATTTTCTACTTTGGCTATTTTTATAATGTTTTTATTATTATGTTATTGCTATTTTGTTTTTTGTATTCATGTTTTTGTAATAATGTATTTATATTGTTATGGCGGGAAAGCCAAAACAAAAAGAATAAAAAAAAAAAATCATGTATTGGCATGGTGATTGTGCTGTTTTGATGTTTTTGTTGTTTTTTATCTTATTTATTAAACAAGCTTATACAAATCTATCTTTCTGACTTGAAATTTTCAAATATGTTGGGGGAGATAGGGTTAGTTGTGGCTGCATATTCTCGGAGGTATGGTCCTCTTTTCAGTTTGAGTTTTCTAGGACGAATTTGGGAGTCGTTCGCCGATCTCAAGATCCTGAGACCCGCAACGAGGTCGGTGTGGACTTCTTTGAAAGAATAGAAATGTTTCGATAGGGACATTGCTCAAGAATGAGAGGAACAGGGTCTCATCTCTCCATTTTCTCCTATTCTCTTTGAAATGGAGCATTAAATCGTTAGAGCGAATTTTGAGAAAATCGAAAAAAACTGAAAAAGTACATCAGTAAAGTACTAGTACTCTTTGGCCAATTTTGATTAAAAGCTTATTTTTCCGGTCCCGGGAGGTATTTAACTTAAATATAAAATTTCATCCTCCTAGCTCAATTCCTTCATGCTTAAAATTGAACACACACACACCCACCCACACACACACACACCCACCCACACACACACAGACAGACCATGTCGCGAAAACCACTTTTTTGGATTCAGGGGACCTCAAAACGTGAAGATCCATCAAAATCTCGACATCGAATTTTTGACATGAATCCAATACTTTCTCTCTATATATATATTACATATATACATAGGTAAGAGAAAGTAAAAAAATCATGTATTGGCATGGTGATTGTGCTGTTTTGATGTTTTTGTTGTTTTTTATATCTTATTTATTAAACAAGCTTATACAAATCTATCTTTCTGACTTGATAATTTTACAAATATGTTGGGGGAGATAGGGTTAGTTGTGCCTGCATATTCGCGGGGAGATGGTCCTCTTTTCAGTTTGAGTTTTTCTAGGACGAATTTGGGAGTCCGTTCGCCGATCTCAAAGATCCTGAGACCCGGCAACGAGGTCGGTGTGGACTTCTTTGAAAAGAATAGAAATGTTTTCGATAGGGACATTGCTCAAGAATGAGAGGAACAGGGTCCCTGCATCTCTTTCCATTTCTCTCCTATTCTCTTTGTAAATGGAGCATTAAATCGGTTAAGAGAATTTGTACATATAAATATAATTCGTATCTGTTGAGATTGTTATAACAATGAATTGTATTTTTCATTTACAGGCCTTGAAAATGATTTCTTTTACCAATTATTGTGCCCATATAGGTTGCCCATACTTAAGTTTCCTTTTTTTTTTTTTTTTTGTCTTTTAATATCCGCCAACGCAAATAAAGCTGCATATTTGATTGGTTCCAACCAACCAAAACCGCATGTTGGTGGGCAAAAACTGCACATTTATCCGCAGTTTGAACTGCACGTTTGGCGAGAATAAATGGAATTTCAATATCAGTGACGCAGATTCTATTCGCTTGAGGAATAAGAGTGCATTTTATAGTTGAGAAGGGAATAAAGGACCTAAGCTTATAATCCCGATGTATATATTAATATATTCCTACATCTCCTGGACTCTAATATAATCCTGAACGGAAGCAAAACCTGAGGAAGGAAACTGGAACCCACCTCAGTATTATTCCCATGAAAGAGTACCCACAACTGACTGAAGAGAGAGTTGATGAGTAAAGGAAAGAATTGCTGCTGAGTTATACGGTATATTCCGTTTATTTAAGGACAATTACTGTATGCTGACGTTGATTAAGACCAAGTGGGCTGTCAATATTTGGTTATTTCTATTCCTATATTAATATAGCACAAGCTCTGAAGATGGTCTTAACCAAGACCGAAACATCAGCAACCAGCTATTCCTTCCTTTACTCATCAGAAATATCACGAATGTGTTTATTGAAACTTTTGTTGATCGAAATATTATTATTAGGGGAATTTTTAATCATAGACCACCATTTTTGTATTAAATATTTATTAAATAGTTTATATAATATCCAGTAATATTAAATCCAGTGGACGACCAGCCTAAAGAGGAAGGAATCATCCAATTTGTTCTCTTCTGAAAATAGAGAATTTGTTCAATATTCACAATATCTTTATTACCAACCCCCCCCCCCCCCCGCCCGCCACATCTTCAAAGGAAATTGATTCAGGTTAGAATAACAGACTAACGATGCGAGTCTAATCTGCTGTTGGATGTGAATAAACAATCACCGTTTAATGTTGTATATAAACAAACAAATCTACTGTGCTCTATTTAATCGTTCACGATTATCACACCTCCGGCAGTATCAATCGATAGAAATAAAAATAAAATACATTTAAATTTAAACTAGTAACAGTTGTGTCTAGTTGATTTAATTTTCTGACAAAGGCTTTTAAAAATCCCAGTCTATCATATTTAAAAATAACTAAGTCACGTGACTCAGACCAGTGTAGCAACGTTGCTTAAAATAAAACGCGTTTCACGCTTTCACTTGCATTTTTTCTCAGAAATTGTCCGCCTATTATGTCTAAACTGCTTCGCTTTACTCATTGTAATATAATTAGGGATGAAACGATACGAGTAAATACAAGTACTTACTCGATACTTTTCTTTCGATACCAAGTACTTTTGGAATCGATACTTTTGGAATAGAGTACCAAGTAAGTATCGGTCAAAATACTCGTATAGATACTTGGTCCACGTACGCGATGATTAGTTTGGTCGGAGGAACATTTACGTAGATTTGTTCTTATTCACAATAGAAATGAGTGGAATGGTTGGTCCCTGTATTTTAATTTTTATTATTGGAGTATTCAACAGGGAAACATCTTGAAAAATTATTATTTTTGGGTAGTACATCTAAAACTGAATATTTTTTTTAGTCGTCGTTATTTTTTTAAGAACTTGTTGTTTTATGGTTGTGGAGATTTAATCAAGATTCTCAGGGACTTTTCAGCCAGGAGATTAAATAAAAAAATTTTAAATATTCTATTTGCGGCATTTCGGTCGCAAATCCCAACCTTCTATCAGGACGAATATTGACGATTATACACGATCTTAGGTATTTTAATATTCATTGAAATTAAATATACAATTTCTTTTTACTTTGATTTGTACAAAAAATATTATCATACTTGGAGGTCTCCGAAGATGAAGGTCATGATTGGCGACCGAAACGTCAGCAAATAGAAATTAAACAAAAAAGATTTTTATTTAATAGATTTTGATAGGGCAGGTTCAGCCAAATAAAAAGCCTTTATATCTTCTCGACTCCGGAGACGTTTCGAGATATTTTTAATGTCTCATCATCAGTCCGTATCGAAAATAGCATAAGGTAGTCATTAATATACAGCATATGTACATATAAATTTTATATAATGAATACGCCTCGAAGCGTTCATGAGAGGATATATTCTCAATGTACATATGCTGTATATTAATGACTACCTTTATGCTAATTTTCGACGGCTGGAAGATGAGACATTAAAAATATCTCGAAACATCTCCGAGGCGGAGCATAAAAGCTTTTTATTTGGCGACCTGCCCTATCTAAAATCTATTACATTCACAGCCACCAAATCTTATTTATTTGATTTTTATTTAATCTCCTGGCTGCAAAGTTCCTGCGAATCTTGATAATATAGGCCCTAGTACTTACTGCTGTTTTTTACTTCTTTTTAATTGTACGAAAAATTGACCGATACGAGTAAGTATCGATACTTTTCAATCGATACCGAGTAGGTACTCGATACTTTGCAACCGATACCAGTATCGAGTAAAAGTATCGAACCTCGGTGATCGTTTCATCCCTAAATATAATATTATAAATAAAACACAACAGCAAGATCAACATAATCAGCTGTTAAATGCAAATATGTGCCAGAACTATATTACGTAAAGGAATACTTGACTCAAAAGTCATTTATTTATTATTTTTGGTAAATTCAAAAAAAAAAATCAATAGACGCATGTTAAAGACTGAGAACAATATTTATTTAGTAATTGAAGATTTGAATCATTTTAAATTATTTTAAAAATTATATTTTATCAATTTAAAAATTGTATAATTAAATCTCACAATTATTTTTTTATAATTCGTCATATATATTAAATTTTAACTTTCCTATTTTTGTCGTCATGGCTTGTGACGTCACGGCTTGTAACGCGACATGCTGATAGAAGAGCGAAAAAATTTGAGGCTATCAAATAAAAGTTTCACTTAAAAAAAAAAAAATTAGATTCTATTATGACTCACGGGGTATTGTCCGAACAACCTTAAGAACAATATCGAAATAAGTGTGTGTGTGTGTGATTTCTTATAATCGTTAAAAACGACTTTAATTCATTGATTGGTCTATAATTCCTTCGCTAAACAATTACTCGGTCGGAGGAAGGTTGAAGAGCACTTGAGAAGGACGAACGGCGATAACGCCCCTCCCCCTCCACCCCCCTGGGACCCTCCAGACCCTTGAGTCAACGATGACTCAGCCCTAATCAGCAAACTCTCTCTGCTGCTCCTTCCTTCCTTCTTTTGTCCTATTACAGATGCTCTCATTATTATTAGAGAGATATCTCCTCTCTTCTTCCTATTTGTTCCATCACTTTGTAGATAGATAGCAGCACCACACTCTCTATCTCTTTCACTTTTCACACTCTGATGATATAATAATTATCGGCAATTGTCAATCTTCTATTTTCTAAATATAAATTTGAATGACATTTTCTTATCTGAAAAAAATCTGGTGTGATTGGCGCACAGCACACAACTTTCGATTACCGAAGGTAAGATAAAGTTGTGTGCTGTGCGCCAGTCACACCAGATTTTTTCAATTATTGACAAGAAATAATTTCTACCCCTTTAGATAAAATATGGCAATATTGAAGGACATTGAAGAATCCGTATATTTAAGTTTAAATTTGTTAAGATCAGCCCAAAAAAATGAAAGTTAGCCGCATATTTGCCAATTTGACCAACTGAGCTGTGAATCCTTCCATCTTCTTGCAAGGGGCTTCGGAATCGCCCACACCCCCCACCCCCTTTGTCCTATATATTTTTTTAGTTGAGGGATGTTTAAGGAAGGGTGAGGTGGGTCTGTCAGCTGGAATATGTAGAAAATCAGTGAAAAAATTTGTGAAAAATCAGAAAAAATCGATCATTTTTAATGGTTTTTTTGCATTTTAAGGGACAAAATCCTCCCCCACATCCCCCCCCCCATTGGGTCCAAATGTTAATGTTTTTTAACTTTTCACTTCTCTAGACCTTCTGAAGAAATGTTAAGGCTAAAATATTCCTTTTCATCCCTCCAAATTTTTTTCGTGGCCCTATAATTAACGAAAAGGGGTGGAAATAAGTAGGGGGCTCCCCCCCGAAAACGGTACGTGCTGGGGGAAAACGGAGATCATTTTTGGATTCAGGAGGTCATTTTACTTAAGAATCTGAAGGAATTTTCTCGGGGCCAGAAAAAAAGTTTCATTTTGTAGCACAGTGTTATTTATTAAAAATGCAACGTTTCGAGTGCTTAGTCTTTCAATTCTTTTCAACAAAATATAAATATTTTCGCATGTTTATAAATTGTACATCTTGACTTCAAATATATCGACCGAAACTAAATACGTGTCGACACAAAAAATCTGGTGTGACAAGCATTGAATATATATGAAAATATTTTCGGTAATCGAAAGTTGTGTGCTGTACGACAGTCACACCAGATTTTTTTATTCAGTTCGTGATCATTTTACATAATAAAATACTTTTCCTTTTAATTACGATTAATTCAAAAATATCCCCCCCCCCCCGGGGGGCGGGGCCCCCCCCCCCCCCCCCCCCCCTAAGGCCCGCCGCGGCCGCCGCCCGGGGGGGGGGGGGCCCCCCACCCAAACCCCCCGAGGGGGGGGCCGGCGTTTTTTTATATTTATAAAAAATGCAAAAAACTTTCTATTATGATAATCGGATTTTTTTTTTTTTTAATCTAAAAATGTAAAAATCATTAACCTCTAATAATTAAATAAAGCGGGGCTGAAGTCAAAAATAAATTTCTTATTTATTTATTTTTTTTTTTTTTTGCACTCACACTCTTTTCTCATTCACACTCAACACTCACACACACATTCACACAGTCTTTTCGGCAACTCAGGCCATTTAAGACTTTGACGATATCCGTTATTGATTAATATACATATTTGGGGTCCCGGCATTTTTATTTGGTATCCAAATGGCTTAAATAAAATCATCAGACTGTCTGGGGTCAGAACCCGCGACGTTCGGTATAGAAGGTAGGCACGCTACCAACTACACCAAACCCCTAGGGCCTTATTTATTTAAAAATTAACGACAAATAGTTGAGCACTCTTGCAAAATATGGCAGGCTAGTCAAACAGCCGGCATTATCAGATCCTTTATAGGCCAATATTTATATGTTTTTAAGATGTGATAAATATTATTTATAAACTATTATTATTAAAAGATGAACGAAAATCAATTTCGTGGGATTAAATATAATATAATCGTATGAAGGAAGGCCGTCTTATTCACAGGAAGGTGAAGAAAATAGACTTTATTCGGCCCAAAATTATTTATTAGTCATGTCAACGTTTCAGGGACTATACGTCACCCATCCTCAGGACCTACGAAAGATTTTTTACGACCTTTGTAAGTGTACTTTTCCCCTCTTTCTTTTATATCTTGTTTTTTAAAGTTTGTCTAATTTGTAAAATTTTGTTGTTATATTCTATTTTAAGTCTGAGGATGGGATGTTGTATTTTAAGTCCTGAGGATGGGCGACGTATAGTCCCCGAAACGTTGACATGGCTAATAAATAATTTTGGGCCGATTAAAGTCTATTTTCTTCACTTTCCAGATTAAATATAGCCCTACCATCCTGCCATCTGTTGTCATTTTCATATAGTTAGGCTTTTGGCAAAATTTTTCAGACCTCTAATGCCATCTTATCGGCAAAAACATGCAAACAGCTTTGCCTCCTGAAGTCCCTCAAGCGACCCACGCTTTTATTTTAGGTTATAAATATTCCTTTTAGTTCAATTTTTAAATAAAAGCATTTTATTTTTCTTTTCAAATGTGATGGGAATTAATCTCGCTCTCTCTCTCGCTCTCGCTCTCTCCTTTTAATTCAAATGGATATTTGTCTGAATAATGAATTACACCGAAATAATTCCAATTTCTACTTTGCCTATTAATAATTTAAGACCTTCTCCTTCAATCTCAAAGTCATGTACTTAGTTAATTATAACGTCAAATAATTAAAGGAAACATGTCGCTTAAGAGGCTCAAAGTCAATTATTAAATCAGGTGCTGTAATTATATTGTAATTCATTTGCCACTGCGGAACCAACCGCCCATAAACATTATTATTTAGGCTACAAATTCTATTTATCTATATACGTATATAATAGTGGAGTGTCCGTCTGTCACGCTCTGTTTGACCTATTTGCAGTCATTTAGAGGACGTGCCCAGGAAAAACATTCGGGTCGGCAAATTCTCCAGAAAATGTAGAATTTTTTACAATTTTCAAAAGTGAATTCCTTTCTTGACCACCCTGAGCTAAAAAACACCTGCAACATTTTAAATAAATAAATATTCTTAACGACTCGCTTAGAGACACAAGTCCTCGGTGGCCAGGTCCAAACAACCAATGAACATGCCCTCTGACATTGGCTCATGGATAAATATTTGCAAATGATTTGAAATGCTCATCATATGGATTTGCAACATGAGTTAATTAATAAGAATAAATGGTGCAACATAACTGGATTGATGCTTAATACTTAAAACTGTTTCTCCATAACAGTTTCAAAAAAAAAAAAAACTCTCTGAAAGGAATCTCGAGATTGTCGTTTTCAGAAGCAGGTGGTATCAACGACAACTGAAATTGACAAAATAAATATTTAATACTTTGAATCTTTGTCTGTCTGTGAACAAAATATCTCAAGAACGAAAAGAGCGAGGTGGTGGAAATTTCATATTTAAGTTATACACCCAACTAGCACGTGACACGAAGCTTTTGAACAAAATCGGCCAAAGAGTACTAATACTTTATTGATGTACTTTTTCAGTTTTTTTCGATTTTCTCAAAATTCGCTGCAACGATTTTGGTTAAAATTCATAAAACAATTATTTTTTGATGCTCTTTAAAATGTATATTCTCATTTTGCCATTGAAATCTTCTGAAGACCACTTTACTCTTGTACTTCATAGGAAAGATAGGAGAAATGGTTGCTAATGTAACAGAATTTAAATATTTTCCCATACTTATAATTTTACATCTTGAAATTCGAATGTACCGTACTGTCGGAAACTAATTATATCTCGACACAAAAAAATCTGACGTGACAAGTACAGAACACAACTTTCGCTTACCAAAGGTAAGAGAAAGTTGTGTGCTGTGCGACAGTCACACCAGATTTTTAATATTTTTTTTACAAGTGGAAAATATTTCACGACAAACCTAGATTTTATTAGAACTAACAAATAGAAGAGGGTCTTTGGAATCCATTTTGAGAGAGAGGTTAATATAAGAGAAAAAAAAATTAATTAAAGTTTCCTGGTAAAATCTCAGTTTTAGTGACTCATCTTATGAGGGGGAGATTCACCTCAGTGAATTTTATGAATAGAATCAGACGGAGGAAATTACGAGAATATTAACCTTTAAGGGATTTTACTACGAATAACTCACAAAAATGGAGAGATTTTTTTTTATTTCTCCTTCTAATTATTAAAATAAAAAAGTCGTAAAGGGAATAAAATTAAGGGGCATTAATAATTGGATGGGATGATACGATTTGGAAACAAATCTGATGTGACTGGACGCACAGCACTCAACTTTCTCTTACCTTTGGTAATTGAAAGTTGAGTTCTTGCTCTTTGAATAATTAACCCAGTCTGCTTGGTGTTCATGGAAGAATTTATTTTTTTTAATTTAAGGTAGAGCACGGTATATATATTCAATACAGGGTTAGCCGATAGAGCGTGGACGGAAGATTGTGGGCTTATTAAAGGATATTTTTAAAATTTGTTGATGGTGCATAATGTGGGGCCTTTAGGGCTACAAATTTAAAATATTTTTCTTTAAATTGCACTTGATATACAGGGTGATTAAAATGCAAAAATCGATTATTTTTCCGATGCTCTTTAAAATGTATATTCTCATTTTGCCCTTGAAATCTTTTGAAGCACACTTTACTCCTGTACTTAATAGGAAAGAGGAGGCCATGGTAACAAAATATAAATATTGATTGATGGGAAGTGGCTGTAGACTATGAATTGGGTATAGGAAACTTTGCAGCCAAGGAATTAAATGTTAACCGTCGACGTTTCGGTCGCAAATCGCGACCTTCCTCAGGACGATTAATTGCTAAAATATAAGATTAACAGTATTATATTTAATTATCATTGCAAATTATACAATATCATACTTATATATAAAAGGCTAAGAGGGTGTCCGATGTGTGAAACAACCAATCAGGCCTCAGGGATAGCGCCATGGTAACAAAATATAAATATTTACCCATGTTTACGATTTTTTTTATTTATTTACATTTTGAATTCTAAAATATCGGCGTAAATTTTTTGTCTGTGTACCGGGAGAGTCCCGGAAAGGATATGATTCACAAAAAATCTTAAGTTCATGAATAATTAACCGTTAAAATAATCTCTACATATAAAAATGAAAAGGGAAAATGTATGTACCCGTATGTATATAAGTAGGCGAGCAAGGGGGTCCAGGGGGCGCAGCCCCCTGCTAGACGGAAAGCCCCGCCGAAGGCGGGGCTTTGCGTCTAGTTTATCTATAAGTCACTCACTCTTAATACATACAATAGATGATAATTAAATATAATACTGTTAATCTTGTATTCTAACAATAAGTTGTCATGAGGAAGGTCGTGATTTGCGACCGAAACGTCGACGGTTAACAATTAAATAAAAGTTTTTATTTTTTGACTGCAAAGTCTCCTATACCCAAAATATAAATGGTTTCCCATGTTTATAAATTATATTACATCTTGAATTCTAATATATCGGCGATATGACGACACAAAAAAGCTGGTGTGACAAGCACAGAACACAACTTTCAATAGCAAAAAGAGATTTCGATGTCAATTAAATAAATTCTACTTTTATTTGTTAACAAAAAAAAAAAAAAAAAAAAAATACTTATTTGGGATGCGGAACTAACTAACAGGCAATTTGTTATCACAAGTTTTCCCTGCTTATTTATTATAATTTACAATACTAAAAATGGTAAATTTTACTTTGATTTGAAAAAAAAAAAAAAAAAAAAAGTTTAATTTACAACTCTTTATGAAAGTATAAAATTTATTTTTAATGCGCCTAGCGAGCGATAAGTGAAAATTTAAGTATTTTTAAATACTATTTAAGCACAAGAATTTAGATTTCATTTCAAAGTGAAAAGAAAATGTGGATTCTCAACGTTATTCTATTCGCAGGCCTGGCATGTGGTACGTAAATTCCTTAAAATCAAGAGAAAAACATCTGCTGTGACTGATCACTTTCTCTTACTTTGGGTAAGAGAAAGTTGTGTTCTGTGATTGTCACACCAGATTTTTTGTGTTCGTTTCCGCCGATATACTCTATTAGAATTCAATATAAACAAAATAATTTTAAATTGGATATAGGTGACTATTTAATTGTTAACCGTCGACGTTTCGGTGGCAAATCACGACCTTCCTCAGGACGATTAATTGTTAAAATACAAGATTAACAGAATTATATTTAGTTGAGATGTAAGTAGTGGCTGTGTATGTTGATTAAAGGAGATATGGAAGCAGAGGCAGCCAAAAAATAAAATTGTCTGAATGCTTAACAAATCAGCCGGAGACGTTTCGGTTTGTTTATTATAAACAATCTTCAGTCCATTAGTTCTAACTATTCTAACTACTAGTAATTTTAATCGACTTGAGGAAGGTAGTGATTTGTGACCGAAACGTCTACAATTAAATACAAGTTTTCTTTTTTAATTCCTTGGCTGCAAAGTCTTCTATACCCAATGCATAGTCTACAGCCACTTCGCATCAGTAGTTAAACAAATATTTTGATGTCATTGCTTCCCTATGAAGCACAAGAGTAAAGCGGTCTACAGAAGATTTCAATTGCAAAATGAGAATATACATTTTAAAGAGCATCTAAAAAATAATTGATTTTTGAATTTTAATTCAAAATCGTTTGAGCGAATTTTGAAAAAAATCGAAAAATACTGAAAAAGTGCATCAGTAAAGTACTAGTACTCTTTGGCTGATTTTGTTCAAAAGCTTCGTGTCACGTCCCAGGGGGCGTATAACTTAAATAAGAAATTTCAACCTCGTAGCTCTTTTTGTTCTTGAGATATTTTGTTCACAGACAAACCGTTTTGCGGGACCCACTTTTTTTTAACTCAAAACGTGTAATTCCATTAAAATCACGACATCAACATGATTTCAATACTTTCTCAGTGTATATAGAGATAAGAGAAAGTAAAATCACTTGATGTTGTTGGCACCTTTGCAATATGAGAATTATACTTTTGATAATTAAACAACAATCTTGAAGGTGATTGCAATCTAGGATCGAAACGTCGCTTTTTTTATAAAAAAAAAAAAGCAGATTCAAATTATCGGGAAAAGTTTCGGTTCCTTTATTAGGCAGCATCACCAAGGGCACATAATCCATCATATCCTGCATACGTATGCAGAGTATATTCTGTTCTCTGGCGTTCACTTGGTGGTGATTTGCAGTGCATGCGAGCTCTAGACTCTACAAATAAAGAAATTCTTTTTTTTTTAGCATCTGCATCTTCTAATTCCCGCATAGTCGGCGGTGAGATCGCCGATCAGGGCCAATTCCCATTCATTGTAAGTTGCTTTTTCTCCTTAATTTTATCCGCCTTCTGCCGTAACACTTTGTTGTTATCAAGGGCGGATAAAATAGGGGGGGGTAAAGGGGGCAATTAACCCCCCCATGATTGAAAAAAAAAAATGTATTTTTAAAGTAAAATTTTAAAAATTAATACTTAAAAATTTGATTTGTATTTATATTCTGGCAAACAAGTACAGAATGGACCTTTAAATTACCGAAATTATGAAAAAATTGTGTGCTGTGCGACCAGTCACACCAGATTACCCCCTCCCGAACTCCTCTGGATCCGCCCTTGGTTGTTATTCGTATTTGGTTGTGAAAATAACATTTTTATAAGGATTTCTAACCAAGGGCGGATCCAGAGGAGTTCCCGGGAGGGAGGGTAATCTGGAGTGACTGGTCGCACAGCACACTATTTTTTCTTAATTTCGGTAATTTAAAGGCGCATTCTGTACTTGTTTGCCAGAATATAAATACAAATCAAATATTTAAAATTTTACATTCAAAATAAAATAAATTTTTTGAGAGAGGAAACGAAATTTGTTTTAGGTGTCTATCCAATGGATGCATCATACTTCGAGAATTGTCTCTCACGGATGTGGCGGGAGTTTATTAAACAGCCAATGGGTGCTGAGTGCAGCGCATTGCGTTTACGGGAAAAGGTAACAAGTTCTATTCTAGAAAGGGTTGCAACTAAAATGATCATTTAGTGCTCCCAAGTGAGGGGTCGGCAAATCCTCCCCGCGGCTGACGATCTTTCTTCAAATAGTCCAGTCGACATACCTTTTTATTCGGAAGTTAAAGACATTTTTACAGGAAATTCGATATCTCGTAAATTAAGCATTATTTGTGCACCATAGCAGAATACAAAGTTGTAGAGCATTATATTTTCTAAATTTTGGTACATAAAACGAATGTGTAGACGACCCAATACGGCAGATCAAAGACAAAATTTTACATTTCGAGAAAAATTTGAATAACTTTAACCGGCCGTATCTCCAGGGCCGGAACTAGGAGATTTTTAGGGGGAGGGGGCAAAATTTAATTTACCGCCCCCTCCTTAAAATTTTCCCTGATCTCAAAAATTTTTCTGCGAAATTTTTTTTTTTTTTTTTTTTTCGCGGAACCAAAATTTTTGCCGCCCGCAGCAACCAAAAATTTTTTTCGTGTGCCGCCCGCGGAACATTTTTTCTTTTGCGCGGAACCTTAGTTTTTTCTAAATTTTTGCCACACGCGTAACCAGAAATTTTTATCTTTCTTTTATTGTCGCCCCCCTGATATCTGCCGCCCGGGACACGTGCGCCCACTGCCCCCCTTCCTAGATCCGGCCCTGCGTATCTCGGTTAATATTTAATCTACAAATTCGTTTTATGTACCAAAATTTAGAAAATTTAATGCTCTACAACTTTGTATTGTACTTTTGTGTAGAAAATAAGCTTAGTTTACGAGATATAAACAAAAAACTGAAAAAAATCCAAGATTTGATTTATAAACGATGATAAATTTACTCGTTATCGTTTTATACGGAAATGGATATGATTTGATAAACAAAGTAGAAAGCAAATGCAAAATTGTCTGATGCGTTGTTTAGTGAGAGAGAAAGCCGAGTCGAGTCGAGTCGTTGTTATTTCCAAATAATTTGTTTTTGTTTTCAGTGCAGAAGAGGATCTCTTTCAGGTATTTCTGGGCTGGAATTCTCTAAACGAGACAGAAAACGGAGTCATCATCAAAGTCAAGGAATTTGTCATTAATAATTTTGATTTCGAAAAAGTGAAAAACGACATTGCACTCCTAAAGGTGAGCCGCCTCTCCGCGGAAGGGAAGCACAGTGCCTGGGAATTCCTGGGAGTTCTTCTGTTCTAGTTGGAGAAGGAGGTGCAATTCACGGAGCAAATCCAACCCGTGTCTCTGGCATTGGATTATGACGGAGATGAAGAAAACGCGGGCCAACTGATCGGCTGGGGAAGTTTGCAATATCTCGTTAGCATTCTCTTGTTTTTAGTGAAATTGACTCAAATCTACTTGGCCGTTATAATTTTTAGCACGGCACGCCCAATGAACTGCATTACGTGGACATTACAATATTCACCCAAGAGTACTGCCAATCGATAGACTACAAATTCCCGTTTTTCTGTACTAATCTCTGTGCCGGTGCGAAGGACGGCGGAAAAGGACAATGCAATGTGAGTAGGCCAAGCATCAAAATAATTATAAAGGATCGTGCGGTCTGGTATTATTATTATATATATATATTCCGGTATAAAATTCAAGAGATTTTACTCAGACTTTAAAAAATTCAAGGTGTTTTAGAATATATTAGAATATATTAACAAGTCAAAAATGCTGAGGCGTTAAACTTATTCGGCCTTTCTGCATAGAGCCATCTTCAGAGCACTTTGAATAATTACACCAAATCAAAATTATAATAAAATATAATAAAAACTATTTATTAGATCTCAGTGTTTCCCAACCTTTTGAAGTCCACGGCACCCCAAAGGTGCGTTGGGAATAACATTACACACTAGGGGCACCCTTCATTTTTTTTTTCCTCTAGCAAAACGAAATTTTTTCAGGTACTCCGGTTAATTGTTGCCGCTTAAATTAAAATCTCCGTTAATTCTCCTTTTTTAGCAAAACTATTTTTTCCGCCTCTTATTTTTTTGTTTATCTAAATATCTTGCGGCACCCTTACCTCTCCCCTTGGGTGACGGGACACACCGGTTGGGAACCACTGTATTAGATATTAATTTTTTAAAATTGTTTCAATTTTATCTCCTCTATAATTTTGATTTGATGTAATTATTCAAAGTGCTCTGAAGATGTCTCTATGCCGAAAGGCCGAATAAGTTTAAGTTAACGCCTCAGCATTTTTGACTTAATATATTCTAATAATTTAGAATCGTAATATTCAAGAACACCTTGAATTTTTTAAAGTCTCAGTAAAATCTCTTGAATTTTATATAATTATTAGGGTCCGACCGAAACAAGATTTTCAGCCGAAACCGAAACCGAATATTCGACCTCAACCATAGTTTCGGCCGAAACCGTAACCGAAACCGAAACTTGTATTTCCTATAAAAATTTTTTTTCATTTTACCTTTTTTTAGGGAGACTAAATTTTTTCTCCCTCAAGTGCAAATCATTTCTTTTTTTTTTTTTTTTTTGCATGCGAGTCTCATCCCATTTTTTCAGTCTCTGGTTTCGGCCGGCCGAAAGTTTCGGCTACTTTTTGGCCGAAACCGAAACTAAGGCCGAAACCATGATTTTTGGCCGAAACTGGCCGAAACCGTAACCGAAACCGAATATTCGGTCGGTTCCTAATAATTATACATAAAAAAATGTTAACAAAAAGAGATTGAAAAAATTTTATAATAATTATAAAGATGCAAACACGTGAAACCCTTTAGCCTGGGCGTAACTAGAGAATTTGGCTGGGGGGGGGGGGGGGACATGGGATCAGCTATCCACCGGGGGGCCTGGGAAGCCCCATATTTTTCTTGGGGCCGCCCCCTCCTCCCCGGCACTCCCCTAGTTACGCCCATGTGCACAAGCATTCTTGGATGAAAAAAGCCTGAATAGGATCTGTTATTTATCTATTGATGGGTATTATCCGGTTTGTATCATTTGCGCTCTATAATCTGCCCTGTCTTCTAATTTAATCGCTGCACATAAGCAAGAGAAGCAGAACAAAAAAAAAGAATGTAAGTTAAATGTAAATAGAGTATTTTGTTCCGGTCACCTGTTGGGGAGGCCCATAAAATCTCTACTCAAGTCGTCACCTGTTGAATCCTTTGTCGTATGCAAATTATCGATTTAAAAATATTCCGCACAGGCTTATAAACTTTGAGAAGGAATTTGCAAAAAAAAAAAAAAAAAGTCAATCAATTGAAATGAGCTTTGAAGAGGTAGGTGTACAATTTGCAGGGCGACTCCGGAGGTCCTCTAATGGTGGAAGGCCGGCAGGTGGGCGTCGTCTCCTGGTCAGAGAAGGTGCATTCTCTTTGTTCGCCCGAAGGGTATCCGGGGGTCTTCACAAGCGTCGCCTCTTACGTCGATTGGATTGCAGTTGTCGTCGGAGACATCAATTCAAATTAAATAAATTAGTGCATTTATGAATAAATAAATAAATAACTTATAACAATTTGGAGTCGAGTCATTCATTATTCCATACCAAGTGTTTTAGGATTATTCAATAAAAAAATCTGGTGTGACTGGCGCACAGCACACAACTTTCTCTTACCCTTCGGTAAGAGAAAGTTGTGCACCGTGATGGTCACACCAGATTTTTTGTGTCGAGATATATTTAGTTTCCGATAGCACCTTAGTTTCAAACTTGCATTTTAAATGTTGACTGCTTCAAATAAACTATGGTTATTTTTCCAAATTTTAATCTCATATTTGGACATTTTATACACAATATAGAATCGTAAATAAATACAAAATTTCATAAGAATTGGAAAAAAAAATTTTAAATGCGTAAAAAGTTCTAAAGGGGACCCCCTTTTGAATCGAAATTAACATACAAATCCCTATAGGAAATTAACATTAGGCCTATGAGAGAAGGCGGAGAGACAGGCGATAATGTTTGCAAGTGAGAGAGAGAGAGAGAGAGAGAGAGTGAGAGATGTGATTTCTCGGAAACAATCAAAGTCAGAAATAAAAATAAAGGGAATTTAATAATAATTGATTTTTAATCTAATAAAAAGAAAAAGATTTAAATTCCGTTACCATGGCAACCATTTCTATCTTTCCTATGAAGAACAAGAGTAAAGTGGTCTTCAGAAGATTTCAACGGCAAAATGAGAATATACATTTTAAAGAGCATCTAAAAAATAATTGATTTTTGAATTTTAAAAAAAATCCTTGGAGGGAATTTTGAGAAAATCGAAAAAAACTGAAAAAGTACATCAGTAAAGTACTAGTACCAAGCAGCCTTAAAAGCGCTAAAATCATATGCCTTTAAATCGAGACTGACTTGGGAATGCCTAAATTCTGTAAAGGAGCTGGCTACACACAATAGTGTAACTCTTAAATGGGTGCCAGGACATGCAGGAATACAAGGAATGAAGAAGCAGACCAACTAGCAAGGATGGGAGCAAATACTCCTTTCACAGGGCCCGAACCAGCCTGTGGGCTGTCGCATAAGCACCTAAGACTGGAAATCGGACGGTGGAAGGAAGACGAAAACAAAAAGCTATGGGCAAAAAACCCAGGCTTAAGACAAGCGAAGAAGTTTATAACACTTCCGCAACAAAATGTAAAGAGACTTATCGCTCTAAACAGAAATGAACTAAGACTGATAAGTGGTCTTCTAACAGGACACTGTCCTTTAAAATATCATCTAATGAAGATGGGCAGAGCGGATGACGATACATGTCGCCTCTGCAATCTGACAAAAGAAACGGCGGAACACATCATGTGCGAATGTATTGCACTAACTCGTCAAAGAAGGCTAATTTTCGAAAGGGCTGAAATAAAACCTGAGGAAATATCAAAAGCCTCTCCAAAGAATATACTGGCCCTGGTAAAAGGGACGGGTCTATTCTAAGGACAGATATTGGACAACAAAGGATAGAACAAAAGATCAACTAATGGTCGCAGTTCAAAGTGCCTTAGGTCCATAATAATAATAATAATAATAATAAAGTACTAGTACTTTTTGGCCGATTTTGTTCAAAAGCTTATTTTGAGATTCTTCAAAGGTACCTAAGTTAAATATAAAATTTCAATCCGGTAGCTCAATTCCTTCATGCTAAAAATCTGTCCACACATACAGACACACGCACACACGCACGCACACACACACACACATACATACACACACACAGACCAATTTGCGGGACCCACTTTTTTGGACTCAGGGGACCTCAAAACATGTATATCCATCAAAATCTCGACATCGAATTTTTGACATGATCGCAATACTTTCTCTCTCTATATATTTCATATATAGGCTAAGAGAAAGTAATAAGAAAAATCTGGTGTTCGGTAATTGAAAGTTGTGTTCTGTGCTTGTCACGCCAGACTTTTTGTGTTAGTTTCCGCTGATATATTAGAATTCAAGATGTACAATTTATAAGCATGGAAAAATATTTTTATTCTGTTAACATGGCCTCTTATCTTTCCTATGAAGTACAAGAGTAAAGTGTGATTCAAAAGATTTCAATGATAAAATGAGAATATACATTTTAAAGAGTATCAAAAAAATAATTGATTTATGGATTTTAATCAAAATCGTTGGAGCCGATTTTGAGAAAATAAAAAAAAAAAAAAACTGAAAAATTGCATCAGTAAAGTATTAGTAGATCTACTTTTGGGCCGATTTTGTTCAAAAGCTTCGTGTCACGTCTCATGGGGGTGCCTAACTAATAGTGGTGTGATGGCTGCACTATTGACAAATATGAGTAGGATGAAAGCCAGGAAAGAAATCAGACAAAAATTTAATCAATAGAGTAAGGTGGGGTAAAGATCCGCAGTTTTTGTTTCGGATTTTTTTGACCTTCCTATGAAAGATACAATAAAGATAGGAACATCCCCTGAAAGCCTGGATACTTGATTATCTTACATAATTTTACGAGTTTCCAAATCAGTAACCCAAGAGCAGTAGAGGCATCTAAACAAAAATTTCTATTTGCGAACTTTTGTCCCACCGAGCGGGGTAAAAGTCCGCACTAGCGGGGCAAAAGTCCTTAGGTGCAAACAATTGCCCCTGCAGCGAACAACCGTCTCGAACCAGGGTATAAAAAAGACTTAATAAGAAATACTTTAGGTATAGGTATGCTTTATGTATTTATTTTATTTATTAGAAATACACAATAGGCCTTATAACAATTAGTCCCCAGTAAGATTGAAGTTCATAACCTGCATAAACATTTCGGGTCGTGGTCGTTTCCCTAGGCTCATTAATCCGAGAAACTACTAGGGGGGGTTTAAAAACCCAAATACTAGGTAGGGGTATTAGAAACTCGAATACCATTGGGTGACATTTGTTCCATTGGAGATCCATTGGGCCTTTTGCCCCGTCGAGGCCGCGGACTTTTGCCCCATTTAGCTATTTTTATCGAAATGTTACAAAAAATTTTTATTGTTAACTTTAGACAAGAAAAAGGTTTTAAAATATTTATTTAGGAGTATCAGCTTGCAATCAAAGACATTAGATAGTTAGAAAAGTGCATGCTGGTACATGTTGCAACCATGAGAATTTCCATAAATATTAGATGGAAGGTGACAAAAACATAAATTTGCTCATTGTTAACAATCGGCTTCAAATTGAATTTCGAATCGTCACCTGTTAATGTTGTTAACAACCTAACAAAGTTGTTTAGAACAACGCCAAGGCTAGGGGTTGTTTAAAAATGAGGTTTCGAACTTTTGCCCCACCTTACTCTATTTATCCAATTTTATTTCGATTGCCATTGGATAGATTAAATAAATTTTTTGTCTGATTTCTTTCCTGGCTTCCATCCTACTCATATTTATCTTAAATATAAAATTTCAACCTCTTTTCGATGCTGAATAAAATAATAAAAAAGAAAAATATCACCGAGAGGCGAGATCTTTACCTCTTTTGTATTTATTACATTAATAAATAATCTTTGACTTTTATTTTCTTAAAATAAATTAAATTTATACTTTAACAAGTTTATTTAATCACTTGGAGTGGCGTAAAAGAAGAAGATAATTAATTTTTGAGTTGCTAGCGTTCATCTTAATCGAGGCCGAGGGAACTTGAAGATGGGGTCGGGGGATTCTAATAAAACTCAACTTTCGCATCGAGTTATTTTATAAATAAATAATTAACTCTGCTTTAAACAAAAGCATTTTTTCTCGGGGCCATTTGAGTCCTTCAATTTTGTTTTAGGGTAAATGCACTTCGCGGCAAAAGAAAAACGTGACCCTTTCTTTGTTTCTTCTTAAGAAGACCCTGTTTTTTTTTTTTAACATTCACACTCACACTCCAACACACATTCAGAGTCTTTTCGGCAACTCAGGCCATTTAAGACTTTAGACGATAACCGTTGTAAGATAATATATATATTGTGGGTCCAGGCATTTCTATTTAAGCCATCTGGTATCCAATTGGCTTAAATAAAATCATCGGACTGCCTGGGGTCCTAACCCGTGACCCTTGATATACAACGCCAGCCCGCTACCAACTACACCAAGCCCGGGGGCAAAGACCTGTTCTAATCTATCTTAATGATGCTCTAATTTAAGAAACATTTAATATGAAATATCTTATACATTTCTAAGTAAATTTAACACAAACACAAATCAATTTAATACAATTTAAATAAAATAAAGAAAAATATATCGATTTTCAATTTGAAGAACAAATCAACATAATCACGATATGTTTTGTTGGATTTTAATTCAAAATTTTGACTTTATAAGAATTTTCAATAAAATAGACAGAGAAAAACTGAAATGGAAATTTAACAAGACTGTGAGTGTTTTTTATTGGCGAGGTCAAACATCCCATGCGAACCCAGGATCTCCAGCCTTTCCGGGGCATAAGCGTGCTGTCCACGGGACCCTCGACCTACACCAATAAAACTCACCTTCCCCTTATTTGCAGTTAGTCGGTTTGCAAGTCACTAACAAAGTGAAAAACGTATCATTTGTCCGACGAGGGCCCGGTGGCCTGGTGTAATGGACAGCACGCCTATGCCCGCTGGAGATTCTGGGTTCGATTCCCGGGGGCCGGGATGTCTGCCAATAAACAACCACTCAGAGTTTTATTAAATATATCTCTGACTAGTTCAAGTCCGAATCGAGGTATTTTGAATACTATTATCTTATTCAAATAATATAGATCTCGAAAAATAATTTTTTTTAAAATATTAGAAATTTGGCGTTAATAAACAAATTTCGACATTTTTGTCTTTATTTTATTTAAATTGTATTAAATTGATTGAAATGATTTGTATTTGTGTTAAATTTACGAATTATAAAATGTTAAATAAATTAGAGATTAACATTAAGGTGGTCTCAAAACCGTTAAAACACGATTGACTCGAGGGGCACGAGATGGGTTAGTGTTCCCCCATTGGAATACAAGGGACAAATTGCATTTCATTCTAGACTTTCCAGCTAATTAATTAAAGGCAAAAAATTAATTATTCTTTAACACAATGATTACTAATTTAATTATCTACAACTTATAGAGCCAATTTTTTTAAAATATCTTTTATTTAATGAGATTAATCTAAAAAAATTTATTTTTTCGAAAATCAAAAAAGGGCTTCTATTATTTGTAGATATTTTAAATAGCTTTAATTTAAAAATTTGAGTTCGAGAGCTTCAAAATTGTGGCCGCTAGAAAGTCCCAAAATTAGCACCCCGAGACGCCACCTTAAGATGAAGAAGAAACAAAGTGTTACGTTTTATTTAAGTGTATATTTAGTTACAAGAGCAATTGCTGAGAATCACTTTGCAGAGGGATTATCAAGAGATGGTTGAGATAATATCTAACGAGAGAAATTCAATTATGTCATACTCGTAGAGGGTATATTTTATGGATGAGGGTGTGTGTGTTGAGGGAGGGGGGGGGGGGGCATTATCATCACAGAAACACTTGCTTGTAACCTGACACTTTAACAGCCAATCCATAATACATCTATTTTATAAATAACGAATTTTAAATTGCGTTCATTTATAGAATAGACTGTTCCAAAAAAAAAAAAAAAAAACACATTCGATTCGTACACGTGTTTCAATCAGATTCGAGTTAATTTTAATATTTTTTTATTTTATAATCTAATTTACATAAATGGCCGAATGTTTATTTGTTTCAATTGAAGCCAACTCTGGACCCATAGCAACACTCTGCAGAAATTCTTTAATCAGGAAGATATATATCACTTTGTCTCTAATTATGAAATAGAGTTGTTTATGCCGGGTGGTGGATTTGCCAGATATCTGAGAGTCTTGATTTCTACACGCCCAAAAAGTAAAAAGTCGCCCCCAACACACAGGAGCTCCATTGCCTTGTCAACGTTCAATTCGTCATCGATTCCGAGAGGCAACTCCAGCGGCTTTTCTAATGTGAATTCCAAATTTTAGTCTTCTCTTTGTTTTTTACTTTTTTATATTCAAGAGATGATCGAAAACGCAGCCAAAGAAAACGACGTTTCGAACGCTAATCGTGCTCATCATAGGGACCTATGGTCAATAAAATGTATTCATATTAGAGACAAATTTACATTAAAATACATTAAATTACGTACCTACAGAAGGAAAAGTCATAAGCTTAGATATTGCATTGTTAGATGTGTAGATATATATACAAAGATGATACATCAAAATAATAGTCGAAGAGCTGGCGACAAAATTGGCAAGAGTTTTCTGAAGGCTAATATTTGCAGAATAGGTTGCATTTTAGTGATGGAAAGATACTCTAGAGTCAGCACTTCCGATACCGGGGCCGGAAAAGTTGCGGGAAGATGGTTTTATATTTATAAAACAACAGTAGGATTGTTTTTTGCTGCATCTGTACTTGTTCTTCCTAATTTCTAACATCAAGAGGAACGAACCAATTTAGAGATGAACTCAATGCGGAATATTCCGTATATTCTTTGTGTTTAATTAGCCGAGTCATGTAGAGGAGACAGACACCGTTTCTAGGAGGCACCGCGTAGAGGTTCCTTCCATGCCCCCAAATAAAGAGCCTCTTCTTCTTCTTAGAGCTCTTCGATCCTCTTCTCTCTTATTTCAGTAATTGAATCTTGGGAGATTCTTCTATCAATTTTTACTGGATATTTATAGAGATTTGTTTTCTTGAATTTAAATAGAATTATTAAAGTTATCCAAATTAATAGAGTGGAATAAATTTATTGGAAATATCAGTCTCTTGATGGGTATGAATTCTCACACAAAGTGAATTTGTTCCCATAAACTGCCTGCATCGATTTCTATAGAAAATAGATAGAAAAGAATACATTTATTGAGAGAGTATTGATGTAAAAATGAAATAAAAACAGCTAAATAATGGAAGCTTGAAGTATTCAAGTTTGTCACTCTGAAGAAACTTCAAAATTAAAAACTTTC
>JAKCPI010022263.1:0-19617 GCA_023213315.1 Euborellia annulipes | reverse complement strand
CCCCAGAGAGCTCTCTGCCCCAAGAAAAATTGAGTAAATATGGGGCTTTCAAGAGCCAATTACCTCGTTTTACTTTCTCTTACCTATATATATAGGTATATATATATATATATATATATAGAGAGAGAGAGAGAGAGAGAGAGAAAGTATTGGATTCATGCTGAAAGTTTCGATTTCGAGATCAGGACAAAAATTGATGTCAAATTGTCAGGTTAGTGGCCATGGCCCTCGGCCTCCAAACACTAAAGAAAATTTTCAAAAGAATATAAATTGGTAAAGAAACGTTACTACACTGCCATTTCCACCTAACCATCAATTTTTCTCCTGATGAAGAGTGCCACAGTGACTCTCGAAACGTTGACAAAATATAGACTTTTATTTTTCTATGCCGAGATTTTGATGGAGAAACACTTTTTGAGGTCCCCTGAGTCCAAAAAAGTGAGTCCCGCAAAATGGTCAGTCTGTCTGTGTTAAATTTAAAGCACGAATGAAGTGAGTTACGAGATTTAAATTTTTATAGTGAAGTTAAGTGCCCTTCTACGAGGTAGAATAAACATGAAAGTAATGGTACGCAAGGATCTTGAAATAACCATTGATTCTGAATTATCTTTTTAATTTACATGTATTGTAAATAGAGCAATAAGTTTGAGAAATTTTGTAAATGTTCAAACAATACTCGCGCGGTATTACGCCTACTCTCTCTTGTTGGAGATTGAAATTTTATATTTAAGTAAGTTACCCTCCTGGGGCGTGACACGAAGCTTTTGAACAAAATCAGCCAAAGAGTACTAGTACTTTACTGATGTACTTTTCATTTTGTTTTTCGATTTTCACAAAATCCGCTCTAGCGATTTTGATTAAAATTCAAAATTCAATTATTACTTAGATGATCTTTAAAATGTATATTCTCATTTTGCCCTCAAAATTGTTTGAAACATACTTTATTCTATTTAACATAGGAAAGATAGAAAAAATGGTTGCCATGGTAACAAAATACAAATATTTTTCCATGTTTATAAATTTTACATCTTGAAATCTGAATTCTACTGGCTACCTCCGGAAAGTATTAATAAATATATGTCGACACAAAAATTCTGTTGTGACAATATCACAGAACACAACTATCAATTAGCAAAGTCAAGAGAAAGTTGTGTGCTGTGCGTTAAGTCACACCAGATTTTTTATTTTGTTTTCCTATAAGTAAGCGATCGAATTAACGGAGCAAAACTCCTTCAAGAACACTCGCTTTTACGAGAAAGACAGACGGTTAGACAGGCAAGTGGGAGTTTGGAGAACCTGGGCAAATCTAATAGGAAAACATTATCCTGGCCGAAAGAAAGAGAGAATAGAGAAGAGATAAGAGCACAAAAGGAATTGGAAAACAACCCAATCATTTATTAATACTGTTTACGAGCTACTTATTCTTTAAATATATTTTTGATGTTATTAGTGAGCTTTTATGTTATGAAAATTTTATAAGCCATGATCCAAACGACAATTTTTTTTTGCCAACGTGTCTCAAAAGACAAAATTTTGAAATTCCTAAATGAATTTTAATGAGAAGTTTTTAATTTTCTCTTTATATTAATATTATCTCAAATGTGGCGATGAAAGTCGTTATGTTTGTTTTGTGTGATACTTAATAAGCTCGAAATAAATTAATTAATTTTCACCAAGATATATACAATTAATTGTTCTTTGATATTTTCATACAATATTCAAAATTCCATAATTATTTTTATATGACGTTAGATCCTCTTTAAAATATATATTCTCATTTTGCCCTGAAAATTGTTTGAAGTACACTTTGCTGATGTAATATTTCAGATTTTTCCACTTCATTTTTCGACTCTTCCTTCCATAGAGCCAATGTTAAATCCCTATGGGGATTCTCATGTTAATTTCGATTCAAAAGGGGGGTCCCCTTTGGAACTTTTTACACATTAAAAAATTTTTTTTTCCAATTCTTATGAAATTTTGTATTTATTTAAGATTCTCTATTGTGTATAAGATTGAAATTTTGAAAAATAATCATAGTTTATTTCAAGCAATCAACATTTAAAACGCAATGGGAAACTAAATATATCTCGACACAAAAAAATCTGGTGTGACAAGCACAGTAAATAACTTTCGATTACCGAAGGTAAGAGAAAGTTGTGTGCTGTTCGACCAATCACACCAGATTTTTTTTATATATTAATATATTCAAAAATTTATATAATTTTTATAGATGATGATCTCTATTTTTATTAAAATGTGGCTTGCATTTGTTGTGATATTAATCACAATAAATGGGAACCTTTTTAGTCAATCAATAAGTTAGTAAGCCAGGATAATATCAAGCTTCTATTGTACGTATTATATACCTAGCAGCTAAATATACTTATTGATATAATGCTAATTAATGGAATAATCATTTTCAATGGAATCGCTTTTAAATGGCGCATTTTTACTTTTTTCATATTGAATTGGGAGGTGAGTGTGCAGATGGGGATTTATGGGTGGGAGCTCCAAGCCTATCTACACTCGGAACCCTTGTCTGGCTCACTTTGAATTATTATTTTTGCCTGCCATGTCGGAAAACTTTGTTTTCATGTAAAAGACTACAAAAGTCGGAAGCACTTTGTTTCACGAAGCCTTCAGGCTAGAATTTGTATGTCAGCTCGTTATCGCGGTCGAGCCATGTATCTCTTTTGAGGGCACCCTATAATTTCCCTTCATCGCTCTATCCATATCTGCATAGGATTTAATTTATGGAATTTGGTGGTAGGGGACAGAAAAGAGAGGCTCTAGTCTGAAATTAACTTGCTATATTTATAAGGACGTTATGCTTATAAATATCGGAGAGTTAGTGCACTGCTAAATTTGTTTAATTAGGATCTCACCCTCCCCTTTAAAGCACGGAGCCCTTAGAAAACATGGGCCTAAAGAACCAATAAGAATGTTAATATTACTATTACTGTCTATTTCAATACGTGATTTATTTAAGATATTAAGGGGCTTCAAGAGCACAGTGAATCTTTCCAAAACTACTGAGCCATTTTAAAGTAATTTTTATGTGTTTTTTTTAATGATTTAAATTCGTGAGCATTTTACACAATAGAATGATTTTTTAAAATTACGATTAATTAAAAAATATTTTTTTATATTTATAAAAAGTGCAAAAAAAAAAAAAACTCTATTATGGAAATTGTAATTTCTTTTAAATCTAAAAATGTAAAAATCATTAATATACAACCTATAATAATTAAAGTGGTGACCAAGCCAAAAATAAATTTGGTATTTATTTAAAAAATTAACGGCCAATTAGTTCAGTCCTCTTGCAAAAAATGGCAGGCTAGTCTAACAGCCGACATTATCAGATCACTTATAAGCCTATATTTATATTAAAATTAAATATACAAATTAAACACTAGGTTATTTGTTTCAAAGGTTTTATTAATTAAAAATTAACACTTAATACGTATTTCGACAATTTCTTGTCATCATCAGAAGTGATTACATTCTAATGATAAATCAGGGGCGTATATAGAAATTTTTTTCGGGGGGGGGGGGCCCGAACACAAAAATTTTTCTGAGGAAAATTTTTTTTTTAAAGAAACTATACTTTTTTCAAACGAAATTTTTTGAGGAACATTTTTTCTATTGCGGAACCAAAGTTGTCCATCCTGCGGAAAAATTTGTTGCGCTGATGTCTGTATATCCCTATATATGTATATGTGTTTGGGAAATTTCGGGGGGGGGGCCGGGCCCCCTCGGCCCCCCCTTAAATACGCCCCTGTGATAAATAATTAGAATGTAATCACTTCTGAATTATATTTATAAATTATTCATTAGTAAAAGATCAACGAAAATCAAACAAATATATAATATTAAATATAGCCCTACCATCCCTGCCATCCGTTGCAGGTTTTCGTAATAGTTGGGATTTTTTGACTAAATTTTTAAGATCCCTAACGCCATCTTATGGGCAAAAACATGCGAACTGTTTTGCCTCCCGATACGCCTTCCGACCTGAAGCTGGGTCGTTTTTTTTTTTTATAAAATTGGAAAAACTATCAGTACGCGTAGTAACAAAATTTTCCAAAAGACGGATTCTCTCAAACATGACATGCTTTTAAATAAGATAAAGTAAAAAAATAAAAATTTCCCTGGCACTATTTAAAATTTTAATACCAGGTTTCTCAATATTTATAATTTTTCGGAATTTTGGAGGTGGGGGGATATTAGGGGTTTTAATAATGTGATGTAGGCGGGCCGGAGATGTTTGTGTTAATAACTTAATAATTATTTGAGCTAGAAAATTGAAACATGGCAAAAATATTTCTCTAAATGAACTAATTTCATGATAAAAAATTTAAATCAATAGTTCAACCCCTTCGGAAATTAGGGGTGTGAATGGCACGGTACCCGAAATAATAAATATTTAAAATTAAAAAATAAATTTGTTAGAGCCGTTTTCGAAAAAAAAAGGTGTGCTTACATATAAATCTATAAACAAGCGTTGATTGCTCGTTTAATAGTATAAGATCACACTAGAAAGATTATTTAAATTTCAATTTTACATCTGGAAAGATCGTAAAATTGATTTTTTAATTTATATGAAATGAACTAATTACTTAATTTTATTTTCCTGCATTATAGTAAAAGGAAAGTATTCTAATACCTAATGGAAATGTTTAAGATCATAAATGTGCGTAGCTTTTTTTATTACTTTACCTTCCATCTTTAATTGCTCTTTGGAAACGAATTAAACTTTTAAAATTTAGGCCACTTTCATGTGGAATCATGGAAAATTTTAAAAAATTAAGTTATTATTATTTATGAATTTTCATGATGTTTACTAGCCTTTTTGGAATTTAGGTATGCAGAATTTTAGCATAATCGAATAATTATTTTTTGAGATATCGTGGGCAATAAAAATTACCACATATACCATACTAGCCGCGCTCGCTCATCTTGCCCCCCCCCCTCAAGGGGGCTGCACCCTCCTTTTCTTAATTATGAAAAGAAAAATTATTGAATTGAGTGCCTGCTTGAGAATTTGCTTACAGTCAGAATACATAAATGCAAAGAATATATAAACATTTCTCTATAAATTTCCTATGGGAGAAATAGTAAATTTAGAAATTGATAACTCAAAAAGTTTTAGGAATTTAGGGACCCCTGTATTTTCCCTGTATCTACATAATGTCCTCTATAAGTCTGCAAAATTTCGTTTCAAAATTCCAAAGAGAAGTTGGTCAAACAGAGCGTGACAGACGGACAGACAGACAGATGGACATACGGACACTCCACTATTATATATGGACCCTGTTACGCATTAGTGTGTCAAGCGCCAGCTACCGAGTTTTGAGAAAATTAACATTTAAGTTTTTTTGTTTTCATTGGATTATATACAATTTTTTTTTTCTCAATTGTGCAAGTAACATTAAATATAAATTTTTTTAGGACATATTTTATAAAAAATACTTTTAAGTATAGCATTTGAAACAATATTCCCTGCTTAACTCAATTTTTAATTTTTTTTTGGCGCTTGACACACTAATGCATAACAGGGTCCATATATATTATAGATATATATTAAGATGTAATTTATTTTTCGATTTGTTTTTTTAATTATACACTATTTTTTTTACTCCCACTCCAAATCATGCCACGTAACCCACCATCTTTAGATTTGTATGAAATTTTTTTATTTATTGCTTTTAATATCCAATCCACTTGTATCTGAATTAAATATTTTTTTATAATAATTAAAATTGTATTCTTTTTCTTTTTTATTTCAATTCACAAACAAAAAAATAAAAGTCGAAAAAAAGATGCAAACTTCAGTATTAAAAAAAAAATGTCTGCGCAAAGGCCGATATGTCTGTTCTATTTCATATCCACAAAAGAATCCCCTCCGGGTAGAATATAGAAAATTGGTTCAATTAATGTTTTTGTCTTATTTCAACAAAGAGAGTTTAAAAATGCTAAAGGCGGCTCAAGTTTAACTATTCTATCTTTCGTCCTTCAGTCTAAAATTTTTGTTTTATTTTTTTGCAAAGTATTCTCAATTAAAAATAATTGATTATAGAAAGGGTGAGGATGAAAGAGAAAAAAGGTCATTCGTTTGTGCAATTAAACCTTTTTAGATGTTGCTATCATCGAGCGTTTTACTGTCAAATAATTACTTGTATTCACCCTCTTTTTAAGTTAACTTTTCAATATTTGTCCGACTTTTTTTTTTTATAGACAAAGCTCGTTAAAAAAGAAGTTGGAAAATATATTTTTTTAATAATCGAATATATGGGTCAGTTGAGCTTTTTCCTTTCCCTTTGACTAACAAGCTATGCTAATACACT
This sequence comes from Euborellia annulipes, assembly GCA_023213315.1. Taxonomy (NCBI): domain Eukaryota; kingdom Metazoa; phylum Arthropoda; class Insecta; order Dermaptera; family Anisolabididae; genus Euborellia; species Euborellia annulipes. The sequence goes on along the minus strand of JAKCPI010022263.1, from coordinate 13,270 downwards.
GACAGTGTACAGAACAAACAGCTGATTGAAAACGTCGGCCATTTTGGGTCCAACTTGAGTTGCCTTAGTCAGTTGCAACTCTACTGGTTGGCGATTTGCGTCGGCACCGAGTTTTTTTTTTTAGTTGCTCCGTGTGTATTGGACCTTAGAATCTCGGCTTGGTTTTTAAAAAACAAAAAAATACATTTTCTACTTAACTATTAATATCAGTATATCTATACATTATATAAAAGCCAAAGTCTGTCTTCTGTCTGTTTGTAACGCATAGAATCCGAAACAACTGGACTGATTTTCACTGAATTTTTTAAAATTAATGTAGGTCCAACCTGGCTTTATGAAAAATATTAATTTTAATAATCAAATCTCTCACATGGAAAATATAAATTCTTCCTCCCCTTAAAATTCCACATTTCAAAATATTATTTTGACTCTTCGCCCCCACCCCGTCCTAAATTTTTTTTATTTTTCATACTACATAAAAAAGTACTAGTAGACCCCTACTCTTTAGCCAATTTTGTTCAAAAGCTAATTTTAACTCTTCGAGATGTACAGTGAGAGACAATATTAAGTCCCACCTATACGTTTATACTTGTAATCATTTCATTGTTTTTATAAAAGAAAATGAAAATCTTTATTGAAAATTTTCTTGGTTTGTACCATGGAAGTTTCGATTAAAAAATATATAATATTTTTTTAAAAACAATGAAATAATCACAAGTAGAAAACGCTTGGGTGGGACTTAATATTGTCCCTCACTGTACCTAACTTAAATATTTCAACCTCTTAGCTTTTTTCGTTGAGATATTTTTTCAAAATATGCATTTCAATCAAAATCTCAACATCAAATTTTTGACATGAATCCAAAACTTTCTCTCTATTTAAATTTTTAACTGAATTTCGATGTAAGTTAAAAATTTATCTACTGAATAACTATGTAAAACTAACTGTAACTATGTAAAATTAATAATTTATTAAAAATGTTTTAAATATATCTCGAATCGTTTCGAGAAACATATAAAGGCTTTTTATTTGGCTGAACCTGCTCTTTATTAGAATTAACTTGATAATAATATTAAAGATTCGTTCTTTATTTCATATTTTTCATATTACGGTGCAAAAGTAATTCAAATACACAAATGTGGATTTTATAGCTGGATCTTCTTCTTTCCTCGCCTTATTCCCGCGATTCGGGGTCGGCGGATCTCTCTTTTTCCCTCCAACCCTATCATGCGTTTTGCGACCGGAAGAAATAGAACAGGCCGGCCCGTCGCATGGTCTGACGCCTGTTGAAAAGAGGGATGAAGAGACAGACATACAAAGAACAGAAGGACTGCCTGTCCCAGCTCGGGTAGCTCGTGGTCGCCATCCACGTACCCACAAGATGTGGGCCCCTGAGCAAGGGTTTTATAGCTGGATAATCGTTGCTATTCTTTTATTTACCTATTAATTCAAATACCGGGTACATTTATCAGATCAACTCTTAGGCATTTCCGAGACGCCGCCAGCTAGGGCCTAGCCTGGAGGCGTGCCGAAGGCATTCCTTTCTCAGCTAGTGAAGTCATAAAGAAAAAAAACAATTTTATCTGAAAATAACAAAAAATCGGCTGCGATTTCTAAAAAAAAAAAAAATCTCTTCCACTGGACTAGCGATTTTAAAATTACGGCGAGGGGGGGGGGGATTCCATTTTAATCAAAAAAATGGATTTAAATATAATAATTAAATTATTAATACTTTCATTATATTTTTCAAAAATTATACCTTTATATAAAACTAACTTGATAACATTAAAATTCAAGTATGTTCCTGACATTCGAAAAAGATGAAATTTTATGTATAAAAGGTTTCGCCTGAGGCAAAGCATAAAAGAAGCTTTGAAACATTCCCTTCTAGTTGATTAAGTAAATATTAAAATTCACACATTCATGAATTATTTTATTTTCCTATAGAACATGAAGGGAGAATTTATTGTATAGCAACTTTTAGTATTCGTTTGCCTATGTGATAACGAGTCGGTAGACCCGATTGCAGGGGCGTATATAGAAATTTTTTTTCGGGGGGGGGGGGCCTGAACTCAAAAATTTTTCTGAGGAAAATTTATTTTTAAGAAACTATACTTTTTTTCACACGAAATTTTTTGAGGAACATTTTTTCTATTGAGGAACCAAAGTTGTCCATCCTGCGGAAAAATTTGTTGCGCTGATCAATCAATTTTGTCTGTATATTCCTATATATGTATATGTGTTTGGGAAATTTCGGGGGCGGGGGGCCGGGCCTTAAATACGCCCCTGCCCGATTGAGGCAGCCACGTAGCCAGGGGGCTTCAGAAATGGATTCATTTTCATAATTATATAAAGTTCTTTTGCTTATGTGTTGTTGAAATGTGACAACAGATTTTAAAATATAATCATTTCTAACAAAAATAAATTTATATACAGTAAAATCCCTCTTAACCAGCCGGTTAATCCGAGGTTCCGGTGAAAAATTGATTTTCTTCAGACATTTTCGTTTTCCTAACTTGCTCATTTTTGTTTAAGATATCTCAAGCCTATGTAGTAGAAAAATAGACTGGGAAGCAAGCGAGTAAACAAACTCGGCAACTCGTTCCCATTCCTCTTCACCATCTGAACGAACATATTGCACAATGTTACAGCACGCAGTTTAATTAAAATACAAAAAAAAGTAATATATATCTCAGCCAAAAACATCGGAGATGCAAAAAGGGGGCGCCTCGCATTATTTTTGCCCAGCGTCGAGGTGAAATCAAAAAAATGCGCCTCGCTTTTCTGATTTATATAAAAGCGAGGATATATGAAACAAATAAAATTCTGTAGGGGTTTTTATTTAAGTGAAAATATTTCCTCGCTTTTATATAAATCAGAAAAGCGAGGCGCATTTTTTTGATTTTCACCTCGACGCTGGGCAAAAATAATGCGAGGCGCCCCTTTTTGCATCTCCGATGTTTTTGGCTGAGATTTCACTTCTTTTTGTGAAATATTGCATTTAAATATTATTTAATAATTTTTGTTTATTAAATATTAAGTTATCCCATGAATAGATATTTTAATATGCATTCCAAACAGTAAAAAATAAATACATCATTTGGTATTAATTCAAAAAGATAAACATAGGATTTCACCAAATTTTATAAAATTTTAAGTTTTTTATATTTGTTATGTTGGTAAAATGTAAATACATCGTTTGGTATCTATTCAAAACGATAAACATAGGATTTCCCTAAATTTTATAAAATTTTAGGTTTTTTATTTTTGTTATGTTGGTAGAATGTAAATACATCGTTTGGTATCCATTCAAAACGATAAACATAGGATTTCACCAAATTTTATAAAATTTTAGGATTTTTATTTTTGTTATGTTGGTAGAATGTAAATACATCGTTTAGTATCCATTCAAAACGATAAACATAGGATTTCACCAAATTTTATAAAATTTTAGGTTTTTTATTTTTGTTATGTTGGTAGCACTTCTTCTTATCACGTTAATCTATTGTATTTCTATCTGAATGGATTTATCCTAAAAATTGTTATTCCATTAGGGATGAAAATTACTAATATTAATATATATGTTCCTAGATGACGTCAGGAGGGAGCTAAATAGTCAAAATTGTCTTTTCGCCATGTTAAAGATAGGACAAATTTGAAATTTTGAATGCCTCTCAAAAAGTCACTTTTGATCCAAAATGAAATTTTATATCAAAGGTATCGGGTTTTTGATAGTATCTATTTGTATTTTAAATTTCATCCAAATCGGTCCAGCAGGGAAACCTGTAGCTTTGTCTAAAAATTTGAAAATTTAAGAAAAGAATGAAAAAAAAAAAAAAAAAAGAAAAAAAAGGAAAAATAAGAGACTAACTTTTGACTAGGGTCCGACCGAAACAAGATTTTCAGCCGAAACCGAAACCGAATATTCGGCCTCAACCTTAGTTTCGGCCGAAACCGTAACCGAAACCGAAACTTGTATCTTTATAAAAATAAATAAAAATTATATTATTAAATATTATTATATTTCTATAGAAATCCACATTTCAATAATCCATTTGAAATTATACAATAAAATGGAATTTTGAATCTCTTAAATATTTTAAAATTAATTAATCAATTTCTTCATATGACACAAAATCAACAATTCTAGAAATTAAGGCCTTTACTCTAAACCAGCTTCCTTCCTGACTATGGGCTGGGGGTGGGGGCACACAGTTGAAAAAGAAGAGAGGAGGATGACCTTAAAACAACGCCTCTGTTCCCAATCCCCTCACCTCCTAATAAGATCCTTCCTAACATCTTAACACTTCATTCAACAAAAAACCCAATACCGCCCTTCCTATAAAATTTTTTTTTCATTTTACTTTTTTTTTTTTTTTTTTGAATTTTTTTTTCCCTCCCGTGAAAATCATTTTACCTTTTTTTTTAGGGAGACTAAAATTTTTTTCTCCCTCAAGAGCAAATTATTTGACCTTTTTTTATTTTTTTTTGCATGCGAGTCTCATCCCATTTTTTTCAGACTCTGGTTTCGGCCGGCCGAAAGGTTCGGCCACTTTTTGGCCGAAACCGAAACTATGGCCGAAACCATGATTTTTGGCCGAAACTGGCCGAAACCGTAACCGAAACCGAATATTCGGTCGGTTCCTACTTTTGACCTTCCGAAATCGGCAAAATCTCAACTTTGAGCCTCTGTCATTCTTTTTGGCACTGGAATTTTTTTTTGAATTTGTGCTCAAAATAATCCTTATTTATTCTAGTTTAATATAAAAAAATTTGGCTCCGATATCTTAAAACCTTTTTGAGATATTCGCCCAGAAAGAGAAAAGTTTCTCAAAAAAATTTTTTCACGTCCCTATCTTTTATTAAGGATTTAAAATCATTCTTGATAATATAGTCTAGGGACGACTCGTCCATCTAAATGCAATGGGCCATTGGCATCTATTGGAATATCAACTAAATGGTAGAATTAAGAGTTTCTTTGCTTTCTTTTGCTTTTTACTTGCTCGGCGACGAGTCGCTCCCGCGACTCTTGATATATAAAGTATAATACTAATTGGATAAGTCTGATGATCTGAGGCCGGATAAGAACTGTACTTATAAAGTCCTATATAAATTAATCAACAGTGGTATAAAGACAAATAATTCCAAGCAGAAAATTTTAGAAGCCCGCAGATTCAAATTCGTAAATAAACTCACCTTTCTTATTTTCAAAAATAATATTAATTTAATAAAAATTATGAAATAAAAATTAAATAAAATTAAGTAAACTTTGACAGAACTAATGTTATTCTAATGTTGTAGTTCAAACATAGCTAGAATGAATACATTTTAATTATACCGTTATAAATTTGAATCCATATTTATTTAACCAGAATTGTTTAAACTTTTTTAAATAATATTAAATAAATATTTTAATTGGGTGATTCTTTTTTTTTTAATATATAACAAAAAATTCAAGCATCATTAATTCTTTAAATCCACCTATCTATTTGTTATTTATTTATCTTTATTAAAAACAGCTTAACATCAATTATCTCTATAGTTGCATTATTTGAAATAAATTAATTAAGCATTTATAATTTCATTCTGATTCCGAACAATTATACAATTTATTTTTTATATAAATGATCTGGTAATCACCAAGGATTATATTTTAACATTTAATTAATAAATCATTTATTAATTTATTGAAAGTTAACAATTCATAAAATTACGGATGATTTCAATATAAATGAAAATAAATTTACATTTATTTATAATAGGCCTATATAGGACAAATATTTTTGTTTCTTTAGGCTAACTGGGCATTGTCAAACTTTAAAGGCTAAAGAGTCAAATAAATCCCCTCCGGCTTCAAGAAACATTTTAAATTTTGGTGTCATTATTTCATGTTACTTTCTCTTACCTACTGTTACTTTCTCTTACCCTATATATGTACAATGTATATATACAGTAATGTATACTATACAGGAGACCTATTAAAAAAAATTTTTTTTTGTTTTTTTTTTTATACATTAAAATTTAAAAATTTTAGTATAAAAGAAATAATCGTTTAAAAAAAAACTTATTTTTATTTTACTGTTTCGGAGTATAAGTTCATTGTGATATTCGTAGTAGGGTGGACAGAAAAAACTAATTTTTTTTTTCGAAGTTGTAATAGTTTGACAAAATATGAAAAAAAACTTCATTTTTGCGATTATTTTTTGAATTTTTGAATTTGATGTTTTCGTATGCAATAGTTTTTGTAACTTAAAAAAGAGTCTAAAAATAAATTTGGTTTCGATCATTTGATATCTTCCGGTGGCGCATAAGCCCCAAACAAATAATGGAAAAGTTACATTTTTACGAGTTTTTTTTTCTATCTTTAATATACTTTTTTAACGTAATAGTTACAGTATTTTTATTTTTGTACATAAGAACATTGTTTTTTTATTATGAGGTGAATTCAAAAATTAAAAAAATAATCGCAAAAATGAAGTTTTTTTTTCATATTTTGTCAAACTTTAGGGCCTATGTGATACCGATGCACTTTTTCAGTTTTTTTTTTCGATTTTCTCAAAATTCGCTCCAACTAATCATAGGAGAAATGGTTGCTATGATAATAAAATATAATTATTTTCCCATACTTATAAATTTTACATCTTGAAAATCGAATGTAACGTACTGTTGGAAACTAAATACATGTTGAGACAATAAATCTGGTGTGACAATTACCTTCGGTTGTATGCTGTGCGACCAGTCACAACAGATTTTTTACTACAGGATGAGGCATAAATACTGGTATTTAGACCAAAAAAGGACAAAAAAGTAATTCATTTTATTGTTTACATAATAAAAGCTACATGACTGGGAAGTCCATCAAAAAGCTTTTTATGTGAGTGCTATTGTTTCAAAATAACATCACTGAGATCACTGAATGCAAATCTCTGCACGTCGCTTGAAAGAATCAAAAGTATTTGTCAGCATTTCTAATGGAATCTGTTGAATAACAGTCGTGATTGATTCCTTTAAATCTTCTATGCTGTGAAGTTTTGCCTCGTACACTTTATGTTTTAAATGTTATGTTAAGAAAAAGTCGCATGCCGGCAAGTCAAGTCTCACCCTAGCGTAAGTCAGCGTTTCGTTGTCGAAGCATCGGTATATCGGACTTTTTCTTATGGGGGCATTTAAAACATAAAGTGTACGAGACAAAACTTCACAGCATAGAAGATTTAAAGGAATCAATCACGACTGCTATTCAACAGATTCCATTAAACGAATACTTTTGATTCTTTCAAGCGACGTACAGAGATTTGCATTCAGTGATCTCAGTGATGTTATTTTGAAACAATAGCACTCACATAAAAAGCTTTTTGATGGACTTCCCAATCATGTAAACAATAAAATGAATGACTTTCTTAAATCGTCTAAATATTTATGCCTAACTCTGTATAATTAAAAGTGAATCAATTGTTCCTACGATATTGATATATTTGATCTATCATGCTCAAAAATAATATTTGACCATTCCGGATGGGAGTGTGGGGATAGATCAATTTTTTTCTTGAAATCCCGGATAAATGATGTATATTTGACCATTTCGAGAGGGGGAAGAAGCCGAGCCCATGGAACTCTCCCTTAGGTACGTGCCGGGTATATATACAATACATCATCGAATAAAATAAGTTTATCTGTATAGCTTAATTTTCGACGACAGTTTGTAGGAAAAAGTCCTATCCCCCCCCCCTCTTCTTTAATGTTAAATATATTCTAATGATGTCAAAATTCTGAACCAAGGATTTGGCTTAAATCTGAAAGATGGAAATTTTCTTATTCTCATGTTGATGGCTGTTTAGAAAGATTTTTCTTGAATAAATATATTTTTTTTCAGCATCTTTAAAGAGATTTCAAAGTTATTTGACATCTATGAAGTAAACGATGATTATGATGAATCAATATTTGAGCAGATCTCTCTTCTCTCTCTCTCTCTCTCTCGTCTACTCTAGACTTACCTGAATTTTTCATTTTACGTGGAGAATTCAATATAGATATCTTGTTCCAACAATTCCTATGATTTGATTTAGAAGTGGTTACTTGTCAATAGCGAGCGATTGGAACCTCATAAAAGTAATAAAATTGCAAATGACTACATTTGAAAAATTTTACAGAATGAGTGCAAGGCAGAAGTAATTCTCCCTTAGTGTGGTCGAAAAAATAATTATCGCCGCTGTGAAATTATCTATTGCAATGCTAATATGTAATTTTTTGGTCGTTTTTATTATTTTTACTTTTTCACTTGCGGCAATATATAACATTTATGTAAGCTAATAGATATTTTCAAAAATATAATAAAAAATCTGGTGTGACTGGCGCACAGCACACAACTTTCTCTTACCCTTCGGTAAGAGAAAGTTGCCACTGTGCTGGTCACACCAGATTTTTTGTGTCGAGATATATTTAGTTTCCGATAGCACCTTAGTATCAAACTTGCATTTTAAATGTTGACTGCTTCAAATAAACTATGGTTATTTTTCAAAATTTTAATCTCATATTTGGACATTTTATACACAATATAGAATCGTAAATAAATACAAAATTTCATAAGAATTGGAAAATAAAATTTTAAATGCCTAAAAAGTTCTAAAGGGGACCCCCTTTTGAATCGAAATTAACATACAAATCCCTATAGGAAATTAACATTAGGCCTATGCGAAGATAAGGTGGAGAGACAGGCGATAATGTTTGCAAGTGAGAGAGAGACATATATGTTTTCTTTGAAACAATTAAAGACACAAATAAATTTAAAAAAAAATGGGAATTTAAATAATAATTGATTTTTAATCTAATAAAAAGAAAAAGATTTAAATTCCGTTACCATGGCAACCATTTCTATCTTTCCTATGAAGAACAAGAGTAAAGTGGTCTTCAGAAGATTTCAACGGCAAAATGAGAATATACATTTTAAAGAGCATCTAAAAAATAGTTGATTTATGAATTTAAAAAAAAATCCTTGGAGGGAATTTTGAGAAAATCGAAAAAAACTGAAAAAGTACATCAGTAAAGTATTAGTACTTTTTGGCCGATTTTGTTCAAAAGCTTATTTTGAGCGTGTGGGAAGGTACCTAAGTTAAATATAAAATTTCAATCCGGTAGCTCAATTCCTTCATGCTAAAAATCTGTCCACACATACAGACACACGCACACACACACACACACACACTACATACATACACACACACAGACCAATTTGCGGGACCCACTTTTTGGACTCAGGGGACCTCAAAACATGTATATCCATCAAAATCTCGACATCGAATTTTTGACATGATCGCAATACTTTCTCTCCTATATATTTCATATATAGGCTAAGAGAAAGTAAAACTCTTAATAATTGGAATTTGTTTTCTTTGCTCTTGAAAATTAAAACTTTTTTTCGAAATCTCGATAATTTTTCTTGTAGTCTCGTGGGAGAGTCGGCTGTCCGGCATATCTGCGATGACGTTAGCGGCCACAACGTGTGGAAGGAGAGAGATGAAATTAATATAAGTGTAAAAATAAAGTAGACCTAAACTGTTAATAATGTAAAAATGTGTTTCTTATGAGGGTAAATGGAGCTGTAAAATAGTTCCGATAGCATCCTTATTCAACTGCTAGATTTCCCCATATGACTGGTGGTCAATGGCACAGTACAACATTCTCCCCCACATAAAATCATATTTTTCCAATTTAAGGGGTTTTGTACTAAAGACGTATGGAATCGTTGAAAACGGGAGGTAGAAAATTTTCAAGAGATCAATATCTCTATTCTCTCGGATGGGAAAGGGGAGGGGGAGGGGGTGAGAGTGGAAAGCAAAAATCTTCAAGAAGAAAAAAATTGGGCAAATAGTTGAAGCCAAAATCCCGAAGGACCAGCAAATTGAGAGATCGCCCTAAGTGAAATAAATTCTAGCAGCTGGCCTCACTAATAAAATTTTTTTTAATAAAACATGGAGCCGATATTGTCAAATATTTAAAATAAATAATTAAATTCCAATACTATATTTCGATAAATTTTATTATATTAATTCTATTATAATTATAAATTTTATATATAAATCTTTACAATCTGATAATTTGACTATTTAATTTATTGTTAAAAAAATGACATTTAAACTTTTTCTTATTTAATATAATATTAATAAATGGCATAATATAAATTTTTTAGCCTTAAAAAATTGAAGAATCTAAGTGATTCATATAAAACAAATAAATTTTTAATGCATCTTATTAACAACATGCTAAAATTTTTTTAGAAAAATATAAAAATTTCACTATTTTAAATACTGATTTAAAAAAGTTTATACAAAGGCTCTAAGTAATCTCGATGCACGCGGATGATTTCGCGCCAATAAGAATCCCCTTTAAAACATTCTCCAGTCATGAGACTGGTAAAATCGCTAGGATCGTTTCGATGCGCCATTTTAATAAATCGCATCGTTAATCCTTTTAGGAGACCATATAAAGTTGCATTTTGGATATCCACTTTGAATTTTTCATCAGGGAATAAGATAATTCCATTCAAGCAGAAACGGTTTTGAAGAAATTCTTGGACATCCTTCTGATACTGTTGGATTAGTTTATTCTTTTCTTTAAACACTCTTGAATCAGCCGAAACATAAAAAAGATTTAAGACGTCTATCGCTGGCGACCCCCACTGACAGCATTGGAAATCAATTAGTCGAGCGATTTCAGGGGTTCTCAGATGACTTCCTTTTACAGTCTTATATTTGAAGAGAATATTTCCGGCCCAAAAGTCGCCATGTATGAACACCTTTATCTGGCCAAATGTTGTAAGGTAATACTTAATATCGGTATAAGCTCTTTTAGCCAAATCTTCTATGACGGGCGCAAAATGCCAAAGCCTAGTAAAAATAAATTAACAATGTTTAGGAAGAAATAAGACAAAAAAAAAAAACAAACACATCTAATAAAAATCTGGTGTGTATGGTCTCACAGAACACAACTTTCCCTTACCTTTGGTAAGATGTGTTCTGTGTTTGTCACTCCATATTTTTTGTGACGCACATATTTAGTTTCCGATAGTACGGTACTTTTGAATCCAAGATTATAAACAGAAAAATATTTATATTTTGTTACCATAGCAACCATTTCTCCTATCTTTCCTATGAAGTACAAGAGTAAAATGGTCTTCATAAGATTTCAAGGGCGAAATGAGAATATACATTTTAAAGAGCATCTAAAAAATAATTGATTTTTGAATTTTAATCAAAATCGTTGGAGCGAATTTTGAGAAAATCGAAAAAAGCTGAAAATCTACTTCAGTAAAGTTCTAGTAATTTTTGGCCGATTTTGATCAAAAGCTTTGTGAGGGATGGGTGCCATGGTAAGGTATAAATATCTCATGTTTAATAAATTTTCTTACATCTTGAATTTTAATATACGCCCCTATCAGCGGAAACTAAATAAGAATATGGTGTGACAAGCACAGATTTCAATTACCAAGGGTAAAAGAAAGTTGTGTGCTGTGCGAACAGTCACACCAGATTTTTTTTACTCTTTAAATAAATTTTTATAAAATAATACATTTATTAAAAAATTTAAAAAATCTGGTGTGACTGGCGCACAGCACACAACTTTCTCTTACCTTCGGTAATCGAAAGTTGTGCACTGTGCTAATCACACAGATTTTTCGTGTCGACATGTATTTAGTTTCCGACAGTAGAGTACAATTGAATTCAAGATGTAAAAATTTATAAGTATGGGAAAATATTTATATTTTGTTACCATGGCAACCATTTCTCCTATCTTTCCTATGAAACACAAGAGTAAAGTGGTCTTCAGAAGATTTCAATCGCAAAATGAGAATATACATTTTAAAGAGCATCTAAAAAATAATTGATTTTTGAATTTTAAAAAAAATCGTTGGAGCAAATTTTGAGAAAATCGAAAAAAACTGAAAAAGTACATCAATAAAGTACTAGTACTCTTTGGCCGATTTTGATTAAAAGCTTATTTTTTCCGGTCCCGGGGAGTGTTTAACTTAAATATAAAATTTCAACCTCGTAGCTCAATTCCTTCATGCTTAAAATTGAACACACACACACACACACACACACCCCCCCACCCACCCACCCACCCACCCACAGACAGACCATGTCGCGAAAACCACTTTTTTGGATTCAGGGGACCTCAAAACGTGAAGATCCATCAAAATCTCGACATCGAATTTTTGACATGAATCCAATACTTTCTCTCTATATATATATTACATATATACATAGGTAAGAGAAAGTAAAAATGCTTGGTTATATATTATTTACAAAGGAAAATTTTATATTTCTTGAGGATTACCACTCAGAGAAATAATATAATTATTATACAGTGAATGTTATTAAATTTCTCTTGATAAAATGATAATGAGGTATATTTCCTATTCGTACCAACCAATCACCACATCATCTCTCGTTTGTCTTTGAACTCAGCAAGGAGAAATTAGTAGCGAGAGTCTCTAACCAGACACGCTCTGAGCTCTGAAACCATTGGAGATAAAGAGGCCTTAGAGACTGGCAGGGTTGGATATTGCGTAGTGCGACTAAAATCAAAATAGTGCGAAAGTTTCCTATTCGCTCTCTTTTAAACTCACTGATATTTCCAGTTTTGCCTAACTAAAAGGAGTCCCACTCATTATTTATTTCTAATTGAATTCTATTTAATTCAACAGGACTTTCTACTGTCAGTAAATAAATACTGAATAAGCAGTTATATATACCTACCGGGTTATCATTTCAAGAAAAAATAATAATTTTGGAAATGGTACCGAGATTTGTGGTCATTTCTATACTGAATAACATAAAATTGGTAAATATTTTTATAAAAAAAGATAAAGGCATGAAATTTAAGCAGGATAACGGAACCCTGAAATAGTAACTTAGGGTTCGAGTCCAGCTTGGTACAGCTAATTCCTCCAAGAACTAAAAGGAGCTAATTTTCGTTGACCAAAGTGCTTAAATGGGGGTGACTCAGATTTGATTAACCCCGGCGAGTGCGGCAGGCAAGGAGCACGGTTCCTCATAAAATCCATTCAAATCCATTAAAAAAAAAAACTTGGGTAACATTTAAATCTTTTTAAGTAAATTTTTTTTATTTTAGTCCCTCATGTTCTTGAGAACGGAGCCTAGTGGTTGCGACCAACCCAAAATGCCGAGCTGTCGGAATTGTTGTCTTACAAGTAGGAGATCAAAAAGGACCAGGCTGACTTGTCACTTAGGTAAAATGACATACTTGATAGTTT
>JAKCPI010022262.1:0-46908 GCA_023213315.1 Euborellia annulipes | reverse complement strand
TTGTTTAATTTTGTAGAGTTTGTATACTCGTAGATGTATTTTAGAGTATTTTATTTAGTTAGAATAATATAAAATTTTATAAAAATCAGAGCCCTTGGGGGGCAAATGCCCCCCCCCCAAATGACGCCACTGAATTTCTCCTATCTTTTCTATGAATTACAAAAGTAAAGTGTGCTTAAAACAATTTTCCGAGCAAAATTAGAATATACATTTGAAAGAGCATCTAAAAAATAATTGCAATACTTTCTCTCTCTACATATTAACATATATAGATGTAAGAGAAAGTAAAAGAAGTGAAAGTTAACCAGAACGAGAAACTTTTATTGACAATGTCATTTTATCTTAAATATCAAACTTTGAATTGTGTGCGTTTATTTTAAAACTGTTTGATATATTAAATACAAAAAAATTGAATATACTGGTGTATAGAAAGAGATTTTTTTCATCCCCACCACCCCACGTGTTCTCCTGTCATAATAGCGATATAACGTGGTCATATATGGGGTGTGGGTTTGTAGGCGGAGTGTTGTGGCTTTTTGGTGCCGAGATTAGACCCCTTCTATCAAGGGTTGAGTATTGATTGCAAACTGTGTGGATGAACTAACTCATCTCTCTCTCTCTCTAAATTTACAAAATAATTTCAGATTTGGTTAATACAACTTTGCTTGACGTAAAAAAAAAGTTACTTCCGATAATAAATTAATGATATTACCTTTAACCTAAGATTGTGGTTTGAAAAGGATGATGGATTGTATATTTTTTTTTTTTTTTTTTTAGTTTTGTATTTAATAAAAACAACCAAAAAAAAAGTTCTTTTGTTATATAAAGAATGGATTTTTTTCTGTAATTTAGAATTTAAACAAAATATACAATAGAATCCTTGTTTGTTAGATAATCTATAAAATATTACTATAATAGAACTCGTATTAAGACTCATTAAGATTGGATTTACTTTTTACTAATAATAAATTAAATCCCTTTTCTAATTTACTTCCTAATTTTTTCATTCCCAACATAAAATGAATGGATTATCTTTGAGGTTTGAGATGTTGATTATAGATTGGATGCCGTTTAAGTTCCTTTTATCTTGATACCAGAGAATGTGAATCCATCATCTTGCCTATATGCATATAAGCGAATATATAAGGAGGATTTCGTCATTTGAAGATAAATGGGCCTCTTATTGCAAGTTAGGACCATAGCGTATTATCTAGAAAATATCTTAAGACGAGATTAAAGAGATTTTTTATTCCATTTTAACTAGGGAGAAGGAATTTCAAGTAAGTAAAAGTGATGGAAGGAAAAAATTCCACTAATCTATTTGATTGTTGATAAAATTTAATGTTTCGTTCGGGAAAAATATAATGGGTAATTTGAAACAAATGAACATGTACACATGTTCATTTGTTTCAAATTGTATACAACAGCACAATAGGGTTTTTCTATTTTTCTTTTGACGAGACACAAAGCATGTGTGTATAGTGGTCTGGTAGGGGAAACATGCACGAAAAAGTTTAGCGGCTTGAATAACTCCCTTTGTCTTAAGAGGAATAATAATTATGTGGAATATACGGTTAGAAAGAATGATTTTTCAGCTAAAGATTTCACTATTTAATTATTTCCTATCATTTCATTTTACCGCGCTGAGGTAAATTCTAATTTGAAAGTTTAAACCCTTGTAGATTCCGAATGGGTAATCAGATCAGACTAAATGTGATGTCAATTTGTGCAGAAAGAAAAACTCTAATAGAATGAATAAAAAAATTCCGAGTAATTAACTTCAAAATTAATGTTTTTTCTCGAAAAACCTAATTTTTCAGGCAAAAAATATCGAAAAATTGCCCTATTTTCGCAATGCATATCTACTGGACCATATAAGCTACATTGAATCTAAATATATTTTTAGAAAGATTAGTTCATTACGCCGGACCTTTTTTCTTTTATTCGATATGACGTCATTTTACCGCATGAGGCACTCGGCGGGAAATGGTCATTTGAAAGTTTAAACCCCTGTAGATTCCGAACGGATAATCAGATCAGAATTAATGTGATGTCAATTTGTGCAGAAAGAAAAACTCTAATTGACTATATAAAAAATCGCGAATAATAAACTCAAATCAATTATTTTTTCACAAAACTTCATTTTTACTTTCTCTTACCTCTATATATGTTAACATATAGAGAGAGAGAAAGTATTGGATTCATGTCAAAAATTCGATGTCGAGATTTTGATGGATATACACGTTTTAAGGTGGATGAATCCAAATGATTCCAAAAAAGTGGTTTTCGCAACATGGTCTGTGTGTCTGTCTGTGGCCCTGGGTTCAATTTAAAGCATGGAGGAATTGAGTTAGGAGGTTTAAATTTTATATTTAAGTTAGGCACCCCTCTAAGGCGTGAAAATAAGCTTTTAATCAAAATCGGCCAAAGAGTAGTAGTACTTTACTGAAATTCAAAAATCAATTATTTTTTTAGATGCTCTTTTTTTTTTTCTCTCACACCTCTCTCATCCTCTCTCTCTTTCCCCAACCTTTCCATCAAATAATTATTTAAAACTTTTATTAAAAAAAATATATATATGAATTTCCATATATTAAATAAAAAATTTTGGATACAAAAAGGTCAAAAAAAAAAATAGGAGGGCCGGGGGGGGGCCCCCCCGACGTCGGGTAGAAGAGGGTGGATGTTTAAAATGTATATTCTCATTTTGCCAATGAAATCTTCTGAAGACCACAAAAAAATATATGAACGTGTTTGTTAATGAGAAAAAAGTACGAGTAAAAAGTTTCACTTTAAAAAAAACATACTTTCTCTCTATATTTTTCAATATAGGTAAGAGAAAGTAAAAATAGTTTGAGTCAAGAACAAGACGTTGTCAAGTTAAAAAGCCACCGGCTGTGTAGAAGACAGCCAACACCAAATGAAATAAGAGAATGTAAAAAATAATTTTAGTCTCGAACTATATAATTCATTTTACGTTTAACATATGCGTTCCGCTCTGAGGTTAAATTACAATTTCAATGCAATATTTACGTTTAAAAAAAGATTTGGAGGCTATTATAAATTCGAATAAAAGTTGTTGTTTTTTTTTTTGATAAATATTATTTTTGTCGGTTGGTGGATGAAGAGGTGAGGGTTTGGTAGAGACGGGTTGTTTCATGGGGGACGAGGGGGTCAGATTGCAATTTCACGGGGCGTTAATTCTGAAGCGGCCCCCGGGGCGCGTTTAATTGAATCCTATTGTGCTCGCGCCTTTGTCATCCTGAAGCCTCATCTTGCATTTTGTTAATGAGCCAGCTAAGGCGTCCTATCCAAAAACCTTCCACCCACAACATATTAAAAAAAAAAAAAAAAGGAGAAGCAAGTCTAAATTTATAAGATAAAAAATTGTTCTCATATTTTATTAAAATTAAAATATTTAAAAAATAAGCTTAGCTATTATGAAAACGATTGCCATTGGAAATGAAGAAATGTATTAAGCTTACTAATATTATTTTTATTTATTTGGAATTCCTACCGGGGGTCCGCGTTTATTTACCCAAGCTTCAATGCACGAAGACACACACCTCAAACCGCCCTCTGGCAGTAGCCATCTACCGGCACTCGGTGAAGTTACATTATTTCCTATCTATAACTCCTCCTGCCTTCATTTCTAGCTAACGAGCTAACCATTATTTCTAGTTCCACCAGGTTCATAGTCGTTGCCTGGGGCTAATATTATTGTAAATATATAGCCTTAGCAAGCAAGTAAAAAAAAAACAATTTTTCATCTGGAAATTTGCATATACTCTATGTATAATATTCTTTTTTTCAGAGAGTGCTGAACTAACCAAGTAAATAAAATGTAATCAAAACAAACTCTGACGAGTGAATTTTGATTGGGACAAAGATTTCCACTACGTTAGATAGCCGGCAAGATATCCCATATCTATATCGATTAAATTAATTTCTGATGTGTAGAATCTTTTTTTTCTTTATATTCATTAAAAGAGAAATAAATTTTGCCAGTGCTTGTTCTACTTTTAGGACAAAAGACTTTAATTTAGTAAAAATGAATGAAAAAAAAAAAGAAAGATGAGGAATTACATTGTGATCTATTACTTTTATGATAAATGGATCTGAATTTTATCCCCTCCGATTTTGTTTTATTAAAACTGTTATTATAGGTCCATTCAACGTGGTATTCCAAAATAATTTGTATTTTTTATTTAATAAAAAAAACCAATAAATTTGCGATAACAAAAGGGTTATTAGAAACTTGTTTGCTGAGTTAAAAAAGTAAATTTATTAACCGTTGTTTATTAAACGTTATAAAAAAATATGTCCCGAATAAGTAGTGGAATTATCCATTAACGAAATAAGCTTTAAGAAAGAGTAACAGGGGGATGTATGGGTAGAGAATAGATGTTGATGAAAGAAAACAAGAAGAAAATGCAGCTAATGTAGTTTCTTTATTGAGATCAGCCCACAGCTAACGTTTCTTACTAGGTTTGAACCATCATCACTAAATGTATATTTTTAGCTCTGATGATGGTCGAAACCTGGGACCGAAAAATTAGCCGTGGGATGATCTCATTAAATAAACTACATTGGCTGAATTTTCTTCTTGTTTTTCTTTCTTCAACGTAGTTAATGGATTATTATATATAATCACTCTCATTTTTTTTTTTTTTTTTTTTTTTTTGAAATTTCAAAATGTTTTGAGAAACAAAATAAAAAAAATCTGGTGAGACTGGTCACACCAGATTTTTTTTGTGTCGAGATATATTTTGTTTTCACCAATATAATAGAATGGGTCGTTTTGATAACTTACCTACCCCAACATTAAAATAGCCTCCCTATGGGGAAATACATGGTGTTTGTCCTTCAGGATTAAAATAGCATTAAAATAGCTGAAGGACAAACACCATATAGGCTATTTTAATGTTGGGGTAGGTAAGTTATCAAAACTTACCATTCAAGATATAAAATTTTTTTAGTATGGGAAAATATTGATATATTGTTACCATGGCAACCATTTCTCCTATCTTTCCTATAAAGAACAAGAGTAAAGTGTGTTTCAAACAATTTCGAGAGAAAAATGAGAATATATATTTGAAAGAGCATCTGATTTTTGAATTTTAATAAAAATATCGTTAGATTTTGAGAAAATCTATAAAAACTGAAAAAGTACATCAGTAAAGCATTAGTACTTTTAGGCCAAATTTGTTCAAAAGCTACGTGTCACGTCCCATAGGAGTACTGAACTTAAATATAAAATTTCAAAAACATATAACCAAGTATTTATTAATTTAAATAAGCGAAAAATGTAGGTACCGCCGGGAGTTGCACCACGGATCTTGTCGATTTACGCTCAACATGCCCTACTGTTGGACCACAGTACGCACTCGCTTATTTAAATTATGATAGATCGCTGATTTCAGTCTACTAGAGAAACGCCGCTCAAATCAAGCGTTCAGATTTCTCCGTTACTGAGGCGCGATCTAGATGGACGTTTTGAGATATTCTCTCAATTATGCAATTAATAAATAAAGAATTATATATCATGTGTTGGTCCATGAAGTAATTATGCTATTATCGCTTATTTAAATTAATAAATACTTGGTTATATGTTTTTCATAATTACTTCATGGACCAACACATGATATATAAATTCTTTATTTATTAATTGCATAATTGAGAGAATATCTCAAAAAACGTCCATCTAGATCGCGCCTCAGTAACGGAGAAATCTGAACGCTTGATTTGAGCGGCGTTTCTCTAGTAGACTGAAATCAGCGATCTATCATAATTTAAATAAGCGAGTGCGTACTGTGGTCCAACAGTAGGGCATGTTGAGCGTAAATCGACAAGATCCGTGGTGCAACTCCCGGCGGTACCTCACATTTTTCGCTTATTTAAATTAATAAATACTTGGTTATATGTTTTTCATAATTACTTCATGGACCAACACATGATATATATATTCTTTATAAAATTTCAATCTCATAGCTCTTTTCGTTCTTGAGATATTTTGTTCACAGACACACAGACAGACCATGTTGGGAAAACCACTTTGTCGGAGAGTTGTCATTGTTATCTGAACCACTCATCATAGAAGGATGATACTTAATTTCTCTTTTTGAAATGTAAAAAATAAATTGTCATTTGAAAAATTTATAGGTTCGTACGGGACTGTGCTAAAAAATTAGGGGCGGGGTCTCGAAAAAATATACATGGGAGTACGGACCAAAAAGGTTCGACCCTTTTAGGGGTCTAATTAGTTCGCCTTTAAAATAAGACATAGGCAACCGCTATGCATAAGAATATATTTGGTTACAGGTTCAAAGAAAGCAGTTTTGGAATAAAATACACATAAAATTAATCGAGCCCGTGGTCGTAACAATTTCGCCTCATCACTCAGACTTTTCAGTCTTATCTGGGTCACAAACATTGGCTTTGAATTTTGCAGACGTCAACTTTTGATCTCTTACTTGCCTTAATTAGAGAGATGGATTTTCAGATAATTAACATGTTTTATTCAATCAACCATTTTCTATTAAATAATTATTGTTTAATTTCAAGTTGGATCTTTCATATTAAGTCTATTGAAAATTCATTTAAAAATTTAAAAACTGAGCTTATTTCTTTTTTCAATATAAATAAATAATATAGTTATCACTAAATGAAATTAAGGGCTGACGTTAAGCAAAGCTTCGAGTGGCGCAAGTACCTGCATTTTAAATGCCTTTATTATGATGTGTATAGGATCGTTAAAATTTGATTTCATTCTTTTCATAAATCTATTTTAAAAAATTCAAAGGGTTATTCCATGTTTTTTTTTTAGCCTGGCAGGATATAAAAACTCGTACTTTATGATCCAAACACGCCTGGGAGGCTGGCAATCATTCCCTCTAGTCGATATTAATAAAATTTTGTCTACCCTTGGTATAAATTACTTAAGTGAAAACAACAACAAATACTTCAGAGAGTGATTAATTAATTCCCATATCATCATTTTATCATTAGAGACTTATTAGAAAAGAAAAATATCAATTATGTTTTTAAAAAAACTTTAACTATGAAGAATATTTTTATCCATTCTTCTTTATGAAGTGGATTTTCGTAGTTCGGCACTTCTAAATATTTTAATTTAGATTTAAATTAATTGAAAGCTAGTTATATGTAAATATCTTTCATGACGGAAAGCAAAATACTATCCTTGGTTTATGAAACATGAAGCTGTTTTAAAGAATAAAATAATTTTATTTTCTCTTACCTAGAGAGAATTTTGGGTACGCATAAAAAATCTTATGTCGAGATTTTAAAGGGAATATAAGTTTTGAGACTCCCTGAGTCCAAAAAAAGGGGGCCCGAGGTGTCTGTCTGTGTTGAAAAAAAAATATATTAAGAACAAAAAAATGTACATTGTACAAGGCTTAAATTTAAACGAAAGTTTTGATCAATTTAATTATAAGGACAGTCGGCCAAAAATAAATTCTTTTGCGTATTATCCGTTTATTTGTAAATATTTCGACCCCAGTGATATGGAATCATCTTCAGTATAATCTCATCAGATGTTTTGTAGATCGTTACTTTTTCCCATCCAATATGACAAAATAGCTGAGCATTCCTTGAATGCAATTTTCATAATCAATGCTCAGCTATTTTGTCATATTGGATGGGAGGAATTAACGATTTGCAAAACATCTGTTGATTGTACTGAAGATGATTCTATATCACTGGAATCGAAATATTTACAAATAAACGGATAATAAGCAAAAGTATTTATTTTTAGCCGACAGTCCTTATAATTAAATTGATCATTTTTGCGGCCATCTACAAACAATTCGAAAGTTTTGAATGAAATCAGTCCAAGAATAGACTACTTTTACTTTACTTTTTGAGTTTTTTCGATTTTTCCAAAATTCACTCTAACAATTTTTATTAAAATTCATAAATCAATTATTTTTAAGAATATGAAATGGAAGAGTGCAAGTAAGGGTGCAGCAAATAGAGAGAGCCTTTGGATGCCAAATGCCGAAAAGGAGACGTTTCGGACAAAATTATATTCGTCCATCCTCAGTCCTTGTAGCCTTACAATTTTAGACTGAGGATGGACGAATATAATTTTGTCCGAAACGTCTCCTTTTCGGCATTTGGCATCCAAAGGCTCTCTTCTTTTGCTGCACCCGTACTTGCTCTCTTCCATTCCATAACATCAACAGCAACTTCTCTTAAGCTTATATTTTTTAGAATATATATAAGTTCCCCTCCAAATATTATAGTTTGAAGCACACTTTATACTTCTTTAAAAAAAAAAACACTCACACTTTTTTCTCATTCACACAGTCTTTTCGGCAACTTTTGGTATCCAAATGGCTTAAATAAAATCATCGGACTGCCTGGGGTCCGAACCCGCGACTTTTGGTACACTAGGTTAGCACGCTAACCCCTACACCAAGCCCCCAGGACCACTTTATACTTGAACTCCAAAGAAAAGATATGAGATTGTTTGTCAGAGTAACAAATAAATAAATAAATATTTTGCTTAGCCTGTTTTCGATCAAATTTACAAATTTGATGACTTTCAAAAAAAAAAAAAAAAAAAAACAGCACAATATCAATAGGCCTAAAAATAATAAATAAATAAATAAATTTTTTAAGTTTATTACATAAATATTTACTCCTGGACAAATCAGAGGGAGGGGGAAATAAGTACTATGTCACATTCCCCCTCCTCCTATCATTTGGTTGAAAATGATTATATTTTTTTTAAACCCTTTTCGGCAACTGAGGTCATTCAGGGGTTTACTTTAATAAAAAAAGTTTAGTTACATGATATTGATGGCTACTGGGGGCTCGGGGTCACCAATCCTGAGCTTTCGCCGCCCTTGAAATCAATTAACGGCAATGATTGTGGGGACTGTTGCTCTTCTCCGTTGCCAAGCCTCCGGCCAATAATAATAATAATTTCCAGTATATAGTTCATATGTGTATCTATCATTTTTTAATCAAAAATATCTCAAAAAAGATTATAGATTTTATAATAGACAATCTAAAAAATTAAGGTTATGACTTAAAAAAATGTTCACTGATGTTAGTTTAGTTTCGAATAAATTGAAACAAGATTATATTTTTTATCAAGCCAACTGTAAATTTAAAATAAATATAAATTTTTAGGTTTTACTGAATATTATTTCTGGGTCACTGGATGGATATTCATTTCTTTTAATATACAAAAAAAAATTTTTTTAATTATTAAGAGTAATATATAGATTTTTTTTTTTTGTTAATTCATATATAGAACAAATATCAACTTCTTTTATAACATACATTTTAAATTCTTTTAATGAATACATTTTTACTAAAAATAAAATTAAAAAAACAGCCCGTGGATATTTCTCAATTTCCACCTGGAAAGAGCAAAGGTCGGCTCATTAGCAACATCTCTCCGTGTCTCTTTTCTTCTGAATTTACATAATTCATTTTCATTTATTTTTATATATATTTTTTTCCTCTCTTTTTTTAGCCTCGTTAAATTTCTTTTGTGTTTATATTTAGAGTTTAAAAGTACTTAAAAGATTACTTTGGATAATAGAAAAATCTGGTGTGAGTGACCGCACAAACAACTTTATCTTAAGTATTCGAAAGTTATATAATGCTGGCACGCCAGATTTTTAGTGTCAACATATTTAGTTTACGATACTTTTTTTCTTTTAAATATTTTCAGCATTTTTGGCCATTTTATTCTAAACCAGTACTTCTTAAACATTTTGAAGTCGCGGCCCCCTTGGAACCCAAATCAATAAATCATGCTCCTCCCCCCTATTTTTTTTTTTAATTCAGATTGGTTAAAAAACTATTTATAATTTTGAATTTATATATGCATACACTTACTACTCAATAGTCTATGCGACACTTTGCGGCCCCTCTGCGGGTAATCCATGGCCCCCTAGGGGGTTGCGGCCCACTACTTTAAGAAGCCCTGTTCTAAGTAAAAAAAGTTATTCCATCATGTAAATGTTTGACGTTCGTGGGTTACCAAAAATAATAAATAAAATTATGGTAATATTTTACATAACAAAGTTGAGAAGACAAAATTTGCTGCTACATTAGTTTCCCGATTGTGCGATTGTCTTGTTTCGGTTGATCCTCCTTAGAATGTAATCCCTTTGGTCTGCTGCATTCTGATTGCCTTACATCCCTCCCCTTTCCAGAAATGCTAATGAGTTGGCTTCCTATCTCTTCAGGTCACTTGTAATGCATGAAACCGAATCCTGAAGCCAAGCCTTCAAGTGTGCGATATTAGAGACTTCGGGAGTCCCCCCTTCCACCCCCTCACTCCCATTTACTTTGATAATTATCAAGAGTTATGGATTCCCGTCATTTGGAGGTCCTTCTGACGACACACGATATTAAAGCAATCCATCTTGGCCCCATTCCACCTTCAAGAGACATCGAGAGACCCTCGTTAGATTCAAAAGAGGATCAATTGGGGTAGGAAAAAAAGAAATAAATAATAGCCTATCTATATAATTGAATTGTAAATCTTAACAATAGACAGATAAATAAATCCTTCTAAGATGAAAAAATTTTAGTCAAAAGTTCTGAAATGGAATCAGGGCCGGATCTACGAGATTTTTTAGGAGGGGCAAAATTTAAATTGCCGCCCCCTATACAAAATTTTTCTTTTCTATACAAAATTCATATCATTTTTACCTTTTTTTTAGTAAATCTTTCTTTAATTGCCGCCCCCTGATTTCTGCCGCCCGGGGCACACGCACCCACTGCCCCCCCCCCCCTAGATCCGGCCCTGAATGGAATAGAAAAATAAATTGAAAAGTTCCACTAAAAAATCCTATCTGAAGTTTCTTGTTTGGATTTTATATCAGGACATCAGTTATCTAATAAATTAGGATTGATCTGTTAGGAGCTGGCAATATTATTTTATTAAAAAATTGGATCAAAATGAAGCGACAACAGCTAAGAGTTGATCCTATAAACAAGAGGTTGCCCTAGTCGACACGAGGATGAGACACTTGATGAAGATAAAACCTTTGTCAAAACGTTGTTTTTTAAGGCATTTTTTGGACTCAGGTGCTCGTAAAAACATGTTGAAACTCTGACGTCAAAGTTTTTTGTGATAGAAATGCTTTTGTAGAAATAAAAGACATTTTATAATTTATTTTATCAAATAATAATAAAAAGTGTTATTAATTACAAAAAAATACGTTTCGTCTGCTAATTCTGTAGATAGAGAAAGTAATAATATATGAGAAATTAATTTTATAACAGAAAAATGGCATGACAAATAAGGCTGAGCCCTCGGGGCTTGGTGTAGAGATTAGCGTGCTAACCTCGTATACCAAACGTCGCGGGTTCGGACCCCAAGCAGTCCGATGATTTTATTTAAGTCAATTGGATACCAAATGACTTAAATAAGAATGCCTGGACCTCATATATGTATATTAAGTCAATAACGGTTATCGTAAATGTCTTATATGGCCTGAGTTGCCGAAAAGACAGTTTGAATGTGTGTGTGAATGAGAAAAAAGTGTGAATGTGAATGTTTAAAAAAAAAATAAATAAAAATAAGGCTGAACCTACACCAATTGAGCAAAACACTCATGGACAAAACGTTTTGTTCAAGAGCAAAATGTTCAATGCCAACGCACACCGATTAGGCAAAATGTTTTGCCATTCAGCAAAAATTTTTTGCCATTGAGCGTTTTGCTCAATCGCTATGCGTTGGCATTGGACAAAATGTTCGGCCATTGAACAAAAACGCTCAATGACAAAACATTTTGCTCAATGCCAACGCACACCGAATGAGCAAAACGCTCAATGCCAAAACATTTTGTTCAATGATGTCGAATCATGCTCAATTGTGTTTTGCCTCCTCGATGTGCGTTGCCCCATAGAAAAGCATTAAAAAAAAAAACAGTTTTAGGCACATATTAGGAAAAATCGTTTTGTCCAAGCTTTTGCTCAATTGGTATGCGCTCAGTCTTTGACACTGAACAATGAACACTAGTCAGTGTTCATTGTTTAAAATGAATGCCTCTACCTGATGACAGCTACAGAATTAGCATCAGAAACATTGTATTTTAATGTAATTAATGACAGACTTTTTATTATTATTTGCTAAAATAAACCACGATCTATGTCAAAACATGTCTTTTAGACAATTAAAGCAATACTTTCTATTGATTGTTTTTAATGTATATACGTAAGAGAAAGTAATAATATAAAACTATCAATTCTATAACAGAAAAAGTACAATTCTATGCGACATGACAAAGATTTAAAATGTAGTATTCATCTTAAATATTAAAAAAAAAAAAAATATGTAATTAAATGTGGTACTTTTTGTCCACCTCTATGTCCAAGAATTTCCCAACTAGTGGAGGGGTATCCATGAAAAATAAGTTTTAGAAAATAACAAGAAAAAAAATCTGTTCTTGGCTTATGACCAATACACACCCTTGAACAGACCATCAAGGCATTATCATCAATCATCTCTCTTGAGGAGGAAAATGTCCTAATTACGCACATATTTACACATTATGTATAATATATAATTCAATGTGAAGTCAGAAATATTTTTTTTCCCAGACATAACAAATTTCACTTGTACATTTTGATGTCATTTTGGTTAATAAAAAAATGTTCCTTGTTGAATTGTTTGTCTTTCTGAAAGGGACGTAATTAAATTGCTATCAAATTAAAATGAATTGTACTTGATGTTTGTCATTTTAGGGCTGCATTGTCAGTCTGCTCTTGTTGTTGTTGTTGTAATAACTTCCCTTGATTCGTCCCAAGAACAAAGCAAGTTTTGTTTATAATAATAATAATAATAATAATAATATATCGTAGGTTTCTCTCTCTCCAACCTAAATTTTCAGAAAAGCCGTTTATGAATGTATGCAATTAACATCTCACCAATTAAATCCACACATATGATGTATGGTTGGAAATTTTTCTATAAGCTTATTTATGATATTTATTCTGAATATAAATGAACCAGTATGGTGATGGAGAGGGGGTGATTACAAACAATAAATATGTCCGAGGACAATGCGTGTTTTATACCATCGAAAATGTGCAATTTTTAATTACATATATCAAAAAAGCTGCAAACTATATACCATTTCAAATTTAATTATGACGTTGCCAAATTTAATTAGGACGTTGTTTTAAGTGGTATTGAAAAATAATAAAACTAATTGTCTAATTTTCATCGAATTTTTTTTTGGTAGTAACTAAATAAAAAAAAAAAAAAAAATTAAAAAATCGTATAAACATGTATAGTGATGAGGAAATAAAAAGAATAGGATTTCAGCCCTCTAGGCTGACGTTTTGGTCTTGATTAAGACCTTCTTCAGAGGTTGTGCGCTGCCAATATAGACACCTAAATTATATTCAATCATAAGCTATTATTATATTTATTTATTTATTTTCAGGAGCAGTGAGTGAATGTACATATAATGGACAGTGAGGTGATCAAAGCAGCCAAAAGCAATAAAGAAAAAATATTTTTGTTTTTCTACTTTATTTCGAACACTTGTCGAAGTTTCGGCCAATATTCCGGCCTTCATCAGAACAATGTGCTGTTTGCCTCGAGCTTAAAGAGTTCTTGGCAACTCTTGACGATTTGTTGGTGCGAACATTTGTCTGATGTCATGACTTCTAGTTCAATAGTCTGTATGTCTGTATAGTCACTATTGAACCAGAAGTCATCACATCAGACAAACGTTCGCACCAACAATAAGTCAGGAGTTGCCAAGAATCCCTTAAGCTCGAGGTAAACAGCACATTGTCCTGATGAAGGCCGGAATATCAGCTTAAACGTCGACAAAAGTTCGAAATAAAGCTGAAGAAAAATGTATTTTTTCTTTATTGCTTTAGCTGCCTTGATTTCCTCACTGCTATTTATATTTATTTATTTATATTGAGAGCTCACAAGCTCTGAAGATGGTCTTATCAAGATCAAAACGTCAGCCTAGTGGACCTTGATAAATGAAATAGTCAATAGCTGCTTTTCTTTTTATTTTCTCATCAACTATTCCTGCATCATTTAAAAGTATAGACTAAAAGAAAAATGTCCTATTTTTACTAAATTTTGCAATATTTTTTCCTTTAAGATTATTTGGAGAAAAGTAGCCAAAATTAAATTAATTTAATTAATAATGAAATAATGTTAGTAAAAAAATTAGGCTAATATTCAATAGAAATAAATGGAAAGATGGTCTAAATGGCCTTAGATTCCAACAAAAAACTTAAACTGAGAGTAAAAAAAAATAAAAATTTAGTGATAGTAGGTATATAAGTGGTCCTGGCAATTACCGCAACCAATGATTAAGTTCTCTTTGAACTCGAATTTAAGCACGAGATTTATGCTACATTCATACAATCGTTTCTTTAATTCAGTTCTTGTAATATTTATTTTGATATTCTATTTCTAGCTAATTGAATTTTAAAAACAGCAACACACACAATCATGAAGAATATAAATAAACGAATAAATAAAATGGACAAAAAAAATCAAAGACTGAAATTTTCTATTTTAAATTTAGTTAAAATTTTGGTAAACAAAAAAAATGAGAGGAAACGAAAATATTGAAATGATCTTCATAAAACCACAGTGTACCAGAAAACAAGTAGGCTATTTGTTGAAAGAAAATATCGATAAATGAACTTATCACAACAAAAGAAAAGAAATTTTTAAAGATTCTCCAAATTAAACTTTTTGCAAACAGCTAAAAGAAATATTTGCCACGGCCCCACACGTTTATTTATTACGAGCATATTCAACAAAGAGGATAATTAAAATAATTTCCCGAGTTAAAAGTAAACACTAGGTTTAGTTTAAAATATGGGGAATGACTTCCCCGAGACTTTCTCGTATATTCTTTTGGAATTATGTCTGGGTGTGTGTGTGTTTACTTCACAAATTCATTTGTTTATATTTACATGTTTTTTAATGACACCTGTCTGATTTGATTTTGATTTTTCTTTCCAAAATTAACGAAAAATGTAGTTTTCTTTTGTGATTATTTCAAAAACTATTCAGTTTTCGGAAAAATGTCAAAGAATAAAAACTTTTTAAAATTGAGTATTTTATCATAATAAAACAAAGAAATCGAAAATTTCAAAATTTCTGAAAAAACTTATTAGGTAAAGTACTACTTCCAAAGGACGTATTTACTCCAAAAGTTAATAGAAATCTACAATTTTAGTGTAAGGAGCATATACCAAATTTCATCGATCTAGCTGCTTTGGTTTTTAAGCAATCGTGTTCACACACACACAGAAATAATGCCCAAAATGGTATTTTTGGACTCAGGGAGGTCTAAAACGTGGAGAAACATCAAAATCTCGAAGACAAATTTTTTTACGATTACAATACTTTCTCTTTATATTCTATACGAGAAAGTAAAAAGGAGTTTTAATTGGTTTATGTACATTTTGTTGTTAAAACATCATCACCAGAAGCTTATTACAAACTTTTTAACATCGAAATGCACATAAACGAAATAAAATTTCTTTTTAAACTAAACCTAGAATTTTTACCGATTAAAATTATTTTAACATAAAAATTTTTGATCTATTACACCTACGGTAAATTCTTTAGATTATATAGAAGACGATAATGACAAATAAACATATTTTTTTATATTACTAGACTATTCCAGAGTGGGTATATCTATTAAATTAATAGAAACACTTTTAAGAAACTAGGAAATTTCCTGTTAGAAATTTATAATGAAAATCTTAACTTCTCTAATAAATTTGATTTAGATTCCAAATAACATTAGTCACTTATTAATAGAACAAGTCCTATATAATATTAAGCGGATGTTAAGGTTCAATTAGAAACATTCCCCAACTAAACACCATGTTAATTTAATTAAATTTAGGCAATTTAGTTAGTGGCAAGCATCATCTTACATTTATCCCATCTCATTTAATTTAAACTCTTGTTTTTGTTTAAGATTCAAGACTTTTACTTTCTCTTACCTCTATATATATGTTAATACATAGAGGTTTCATGTCAAAAATTCGATGTCGAAATTTTGATGAATATATATGTTTTGAGGTCCTCTGAGTCCAAAAAAGTGGTTTTCGCGACATGTCTGTCTGTCTGTGTGTGTGTGTGTGTGTGTTGTTCAATTTTAAGCATGAAAGAATTGAGCTAGGAGGTTGAAATTTTATATTTAAGTGAGAAATCCCTCTGGAGCTTGAAAATAAGCTTTTGTTCAAAATCGGCCAAAAAGTACTAGTACTTTACTGATGTACTTTTTCAGTTTTTTTTTTCCCAACCATTTTTTTTTTAAATTCATAACTCAATTATTTTTTAGATGCTCTTTCTCATTTTGCCATTAAAATCTTCTGAAGACCATTTTACTCTTGTGCTTCATAGAGAAGATAGGAGCAATGGTTGTCATGGTAACAAAATATAAATATTTTCCCATACTTATAAATTTTACATCTGAATTCATATGCTCCGTACTGTCTTACCGAAGGGTAAGAGAAAGTTGTGTGCTGTCACGCCAGAGTTTTTTTATTGTTATACAAAATAATTTATTAATAGAAAAAAGTAGTTAATTCTCGAAAATCCGACATTTCAATAATCTCACTCTCTATCAAGTAATTTATTCATGTTAACACTTGTCGATATGGAAGAGAAAAAGTGATGTTAACAAATTGTCATTTGCTATTTGTTAGTTGGACAAGGAATTAGAATGAAGCTACTTTTAATGAAAAATTATAATATATTTACTGTTTCAGTAAATTACCTTTCATTTGTTTTATTAATAAATAAATAAACTGAGTGTGTAATTACATTTTTTCATTGAACATTCAATTATCTGACAAATTTCTAAAATCCCTTAAGTCCCAAATATGTAGGATTAGGCAGAATTTACTAATATATTATCAAATAAAATAAAATTTAAACAGAGGTCGAGCGGAGACCGCAGTTAGACAGATGATTAAAAAGGTTTTAAATAAAAAGGTAAAGTCAGAATATTTACGCTCTCTAGATACAGGTACTTGGGGTTGGTGCGTGTCTGCGTACACGATGCACCAGGAGTAAACAACCGGGGAGTTTTTTTTTTTTTTTTGTAGGCTATTGAGGGTTTTTATGCCGTAATTTTAGGCTTTTCCCTCAAAAAAAAAAAAAAAAAAAAAAAAAAAAAGTAAAATGATATGAATTTTGTATAGAAAATTTTAAGGAGGGGCGGCAAATTAAATTTTGCCCCCCCCCCCTTAAAAATCTCGAAGTTCCGGCCCTGTTCAAAAGTACTAGTACGGATTAGTACTTTTGAACTAGACTAAACTAGACAAGATAGGTAAATTTTTTTGAGAATGAAATATATTGATATATGATATTACAAAAAAAAAAAAAAAAATTATGCTCATATTATAATATCCAGCCATCAAGAAATAACAACTAAAATAATTTCACAGAAGAAAAAAATTTATATTTATGACGGGCGTTAGCCATTATGTATTGCATTAGATATGAACGATGTTATGCATAAACGAACCAATCGCCATTATGATCGAAATTGAGATAAGACTGCCATCTTGTAGGAAAAAGATCTATTAGCTATATAAAATCTGCCTCTTTTATAATTAGATTGTCATTTGACATCATAAACAGAAATTTAACAACATTAATAATTTAGACTAGTATGTTATCGTTCAATGTTTTTAATATTAAATAAATGGCATGTGTTTAAATAATGCAAAGCTACTTGTACAATGTACAATTTTAATAAAACAAATACTGACTTATCATGTTTATTATTCAAATAATAATTATTAAAGAGTCAAAAAAATTCCAAGACATAGGCAGCAAAAATTATTTCTTTTATTATTGTCGTTCCAGGCTGACGTATCGGCCACTGGTCTAGGCTATCTTCAGAGCCGGAGGCGAGAAGGAAGAAGTCCAGTGGCCGAAACGTCAGCCTGGAACGGCAATAATAAAAGAAATAATTTTGGCTGCCTATGTCTTGGAATTTTTTTGACTCCTTAATAATAAATATTTCCAGCCACAAAGACATACCTCAAATAATAATGTTAACAATTAATATAAATAATAAATTATTCATAAAACATACTATACTAATTGTTGATAAATTTTTTTTTTTATCAATAATTCATCTTTTTCTTACTAATTTATACAGAATTTTTCGTGTAGATTTTTATCCAATATAGATTTATATTTTAGTTAATTAGAATAAAGCGTGATCAATGAAAATAAAAAAAAATATGATAATTTAGTTAAAATGAAAAAAAAGTTATTGCCAATGGTTTTGTTTACAATTGTGCTTGTCTCAGATTTAGGTTAATGGCGCTTGGTTCCATCAAACATAACATCGTCCATCTAAGATTGTATTTAAAAAAATGAAGGTCTGAATGGATCTGGGCCAAGGCCGTGATTAAGAAGAAAAAAAACAATTATAAAATTCTTCACAATTAATAACTAATAATACTGGTAACTTATAAAAAAAAATTTAAATAAACAAATAGGTCTACAACCTAGAACCTACGGTTAGAATTTTAAATTTTGAAAACAGGGGTGCCGGGTAATTGGCTAAGGGGTGAAGCGAGATTTTGAGATAAACAAACCCAATACTTAAGCCAACAAAAGTATTGATGTATTTTTACTCAGGGACTGTAATAACGTTTACTAGATTATGTTATTATTTATTATACTGTATAATATTTTAATAATACATATACATAAATAGGTCTGGCTAAATGCCATATGCCGGAGGCCAATAAGTCTAAGAAGAAGAAGAAGAAGAACATATACATAATTAAACATCATTTTTTTTTAATTATAAGAAAAAACCTTATCAAGCGATTTTTCTTTTCAAAAAAGCCTTTCACCTGCTTACAAATGAGACAAGTAATCTCAGCAAATATTAAATTTTAAATTTTGTTTTTAATTCAAGAAAGGGGGCTCCTAGGCTTTAATGTTATTCCCACACAGTGCCGTGAACTTCAAAAGGTACGAGAAAGTAAAAAGTTATAATATGAAAAGTGGATATGTCAGATTGGCTTCTGCTCTCAATATAGTAGTGCGCATCTATAATAAGCATCAAATAATGAAAATGCACTCTAAATATCATATGTGGTTATTTGACAGCTGATAAACTTAATTAAACATATCATTCTAATTATGATACTAATAATTATAATAATATCTGTTTTTTAAAGCATTTTACAATTGACTCGAATATCCTTGGCAAAAATGGCAAAAGTGGCCCAATGCCAACATTATTTTTATAATAAATAAATAAAAAAAATGACCCTTCAAACGTAAGAGAGACTCAAAAGAGAGAAATTAGTGGGAACTCGACCATTTAGCTTCTTTGGTATAATGGTATATAAGAATTTTCTCACTAAATAAATACGATGGCCCACATCGCCAGGACTTATGATACATAAATTTACATGTATTGCCCGATTGACCAACTCCGGGACTTTTAACAATTTTGAACGACTGAAGACCCGAAACGTCTCATTGAATTGTATTAAATCGGAGGCTTTTATTTTTTGACTGCACCTGCTCCTTCTCCTGCCTATATAAGAAAGTATTATATTCATATCAGAAATTCGATATTAAGATTTTGATGGAAATACACGTTTTGAAGCACCCAGGGTTCCGGAAAATCATCTGACAAAAAATCTCAGTAATGAAAAGAACCACGATGTTCAAATTTTATATTTAAGTTCGGTAAGTGACATGAAACTCGAAACTTATGAACAAAATCAGTCAAAGAATGCTACTATCGAGAATCTCTTTTCCTATTTTTCCTAATTTTTTTTAATTAAATGTCACCGTCACATAAAATATATTCGAGATAAGACATTTAGAATTATTAATAGCTCACGATTAAATAATAAGAGATCAATAATGAATTACCCAAGCTTTGCAACTATTATACTTCTAATTAAACAAGAACATGAGTATCCATTGCAAGTAGGTAGTAGGAAGGCATCAGAAAGACCTTTACTGACATTAGCTATTAAATAATTAGACTAATCTTCAGAAGAATTATCCCTATTCGGTTTCTTTCTATTTTGGCTATAATTCATAATACGTAGGCGTAGAAAGTAGCTAAAATTATATAATACGAGCATTGGCCTTAAATGCCTTAAAAAACTCCAATAAGAGAAAAAACCAAACAAATTTATTAAACGGATAGAAAATTAAAAGCTTTTTTTTTATTTTTAATTAAAAACGGCGTCTATCGGTTGTTTAAAATAATTAAGCCGGAGTCTAATGATTATTCATTAATTAATGTTAAATATTCTTGCACCTTTTAAGAGGCGAATGAAGGAAGCAAGTTGAAAGGAATTTTAATTTGAATAAGATTCGCTCGACCTTTTTTTGTGGCTGGCGGTGGAGTCCTTAAAAGGCGACAAAAATAAATTACACATTGTAAATTGTGTAGGAGAAAAAGCGAGAGGTGAAAGTATTTAGATAGACTTGATTAACGGACCTCTAAGGTCTGATTGACGTCATCACATTGCGTATTTCAGTTCAAATAAAAAAAAACTAATTAATAACCAACCTATTAAAAAGAATTAAAACAAATAATAATTTTTCTATTTAGAGAGGTAAAAAGTTTCAAACCATTCAATTAAAATGATTTTTAAAAAGTTTGCTTTGGATATTTTTGAAAAAATATTTTAAAATGTTGACATTAATTATAATTATGAAAGGGAAAATTCACAACTAAATTAAAAAGCTTTCTATAGTTTATGTTTATAAAGGGGTACTTTAGAGAATAAATTAATTGTTATATTAATAAACAATTTTAAAATTACTCTGTACCTTTAAATTACCGAAATTTTCTGTGCTGTGCGACCAGTCACACCAGATCCCCCCCCCCCCCAGAAACACCTCTGGTTGTGTAGTATAGTGATAGAACATTCATCGCTTGTACTAGAGGTCAGAGGTTCAATTCCCTTTCCAAACAATGTATAGGCCTATATCATATATCACAATGAAAGTTTATTTAATTCGTCATTTTTTTTTGCCCTCGGGGCTTGGCGTAGAGGTTAGCGTGCTAACCTCGTATACCAAACGTCGCGTGTTCGGACCCCAGGCAGTCCGATGATTTTATTTAAGCCATTTGGATACCAGATGGCTTAAATAAGAATGCCTGGACCCCAATAATAGATAAATTAATAAATAACGGTTATCGTAAAAGTCTTATATGGCCTAAGTTGCTGAAAAGACTGTGTGAATGTGTGAGTGTGAATGAGAAAAAAGTGTGAATGTTTAAAAAAAAAAAAAAAAGTTTATTTACTTTGGATACCAATTATTTAGAAAAATGGAGTTGGGTTCTAAATAGCCCCAGCCAGAACAAGATCTTAAATACAAATAAATATTGATAAAGATTTTCATTAGAAATTGAAAATTTAATCACCTGAATGGGACAGATAAATTGGTAGCATATATAATTTGGAAAAATTTCATAAATTTATTTTAAAAAAAAGTTAGCTTAAAACTCCGTTTCAAAAAGGGAGAAAATACTACCTGAACAAGCCAAAAATTTACAGTCTGGCAATCAGCTCTAACCGTTAGAGAAAACAACTCTAAAGTATATATAATTAATAGTTTTGTGGTTGTATTAATTATTATTATTATTGGGAGTTTTTTAATTATAGACCACACTTGTATTGATTCGGCGAGCATATGTATCAAATTTATTCTTGCTCACTGTTTGGAAATTTTAAAGCCTTAGGCGAGAAATTGCAAAATTTTAAAGTTTTAAATTTTCCTCTCTGACTTAAAGTTTGAAATTTCCCTCGCTGACTCCACTTCCTCTGACTCTGCCCCATCAGCGAGAGAGAATGGTAAACAGGAACATTAAACTTTATCAGTGGTTAGTGCTTTACACTATAGTAATGATATTTAAGTTTACTAAATCGATTATTTTGTAGTATATTTATCGGATTCTCATCGCTATAAATACCGAAATACCTCTTTAGGAAATATTGAAGAATGGTATTCAATCGAAACTCAAAAATCGATATTTTTAATCTAATTCGACTAAATTCGCCTTTCAGAACTCTAGCGAATATATACTTTTAGCCCCTAATACAGATAGTACAATAATAATATTCGTGACAAAACAGAGAGCGTCTGACATGATCTTAATGCAATATTCTAAAAAAAAGTAAAATTAAATTTCATGATTAATGAATTTTCAGAAAGTATTCTTTTAAAATAAAGAATGTTTGTTTGGATTAGATATTACTTAAAAAGATGGTCCAAATATTTATTATTCATAGGAGAGAGATATCTTTTAATTAAATCAACTATTTTTTTGTGAACGAAAGAGTTGAATATTTAGAGAGGAATTTATTCTGAAGCTCTTCCCCTCTTTTTTTATTTTTAAAGGAGAACCTTTTGGATTCTGCTAGTTGCAGATTAACATCCCAAGGGTCTTGGATCGATCCCCGGGGCCAGAAAAGGGAGAATACCTCACAAATTATCAACCCACCCCTTCCCCTTCCTTATTCAATGCTGCTTTTATTCATCAAAAGATATATCGAAGTGCTGTTGTTATATGTAGACTACATATAACAATTCTAAAAGGAAGGGATTTTTATGAATGTGAAACAAAGCAAGAGAATGAACAAGCCTCAAGTTGGCTGGGTGAAAAAAAAAAAAGGAAAATCGTTATTGACTAGTTCTTGAAATTTTATATTTTATTTATATTTAAAAAATATATCAAGATAAATTGACTCCAAAGGAGAAATTTTAACGATTTTTTTGAATAAAATAACAATCAGTTCTATTCTCTAAGCAAAAACGTTAACTTATAACATCTGAAATTAGCGTTAATTCATTTTAACATCTCCTTGACTCAAATTGCTATTCTGTGCTTTAACGCTAAAGCGTTAACATTTAGTCAATAGTGTTAAAAATTACATGACGTGTCTAGGGGCGTCTTTAATATTTTAACGCCGTATTTAGTGCATCAAAATGGCGTATTTAACCTAAAACTTAAGGTTATGATTTTGACAGCTTTGAAATAAAAGCAACATGTTAACATCGCTGTTAAAACTTGGTTTAGAGAATAGCGTTTTTTAACGCTGGTGTGTGCCGGGGGGCCTGGCAACGGAGAAGAACAACAGTCTTTGCCGTTAAGTGATGCCAAGCGCAGCGAAAGCTCGGGATTGGTGCCCCCGAACAATCAGCATGTTGAACGTCCCCCGGTAGCAATCTATAATATGTATTTAACTATTTACATAATAAAGTTAAACCCCTAAATGGGCTCAGCAGCCAAAGAGGGTTAAAAAAAACGTTGGTGTGTCAGATAGGCATACTAGATTGAAAATAACAAATTTAGTATTGCGCATGCGCGAGAGGTTATGGAGGGGTCTAAAAACACGAAAAAGCAGAAAACAGCAATCTTCATATGGATCGTTAACACCTGGTGTTAAAAAGTAAAATGTTAACGTCGCTGTTAAAACTTGTTTAAGAGCATAGCATTTTTTAACGCTGATGTTAATACTTTACTATTTAACATTTAGACCTAGTCCTTATTAATTTCAATTGATTGGTAGCCTATTCAATTGAGATAAATTTTTGCAGATTTTTGAAATGGGATGTGAACCCCTGACCTCTAGCACCTGAGGGCCCAGGAGCTAAAATAACGAAATCTGGTGCGACTGGTTGCAAACTTGCTATCTTAAACGATATATTGACTGGCTAATGAACAGTCTATTTGAGCATTGATTGATAAAATTACATCTTTTTCAAACAAGGCTCTACCTAGTTAATAATTAGTATTTTGTTACCATGACAACCATTTCTCTCCTATCTTTCCTATGAAGAACAAGAGTAAAGTGGGCTTCAAACAATTGTGAGGACAAAATGAAAATAGTCATTTTAAAGAGCATCTAATAAATAATTGATATATGTATTTTAAACAAAATCATTGGAGAGAATTTTGAGAAAAACTAAAACAACTAAAAAAGTATATCAGCAAAGTACAAGTACTCTTTGACCGTTTTTGTTCAAAATCTTCGTGTTTAGTGCCAAGGAGGTACCTAACTTAAATATAAAATTTCAATTTCCTTCTTGAAATATTTTGTTCACGAACATACAGGCAGACAGACTATTTTGAGGGACCTACTTTTTTGGATTTTGGGGATCTCAAAACATGTATTTTATCACAATCTCCACATAAATGCAATACTTTCTCTATATTTATAGTTAAGAGAAAGTAACATTTAATCAATCAACTTCTTTTACAAATATAATCTGTCAAATTTGACGATATATTAAAAATCGATTGAATCTTTTAACACAGAAATAGAAAATCTAAAATAATTCGAGACAAGATCTTTTTCACCACACCTGATATCTACTAACAAATAATAATATTTCTAATCTTGCGGCTTATAATTCATGCGCCTCAATCTCTCCAAGGAAGTTACGCCTCTAGGAAATATCTCATCAATATCCAGCATCAACTTCAGTACTATCATAGATTTTTTTTTTGTTTGGTTATCCAAGACTAGAATAGATTTGAATAATAATTCAATGAACGCTCAATTTATTCTAATCACACATTTCCAACACATTTAGTCCATTAAATGATCAATAGGAGGAATTTCGTCTTCTGTCTTACTTAATTAACTTTTGTTAGAAAATTTGGTGAAATAAATTCAACGTAATGAATTTTTTTTTTCTTTTGCATAGTTTAAAAAAACTTCTTTCTTCACACAGGAGGAATCTTTTATTTTCAATTCTTTGCAGTATCCTTACAACAAATCTCATGATTATTAGGAGAATTTTTAATTATAGTCCACATCTTTGTATTAAATATTTATTTAAAAATATATAAATACTGAACAACGTTTCAACTGCTTATTCTGCAGCCGTTATAAAGTATTGTGCACTTGCTCCGACTCAAGTGAACTGTGAATCACATGATAATAATAAAAAATAAATAAATAAAAGATACACCATGAACTTTATCATTAAATTATAGAGTTATTTCTTAGTTAAAAAAGAAAATTATAAAATCTGGCATGATGACCTCATAGCAGATTTTTTACTTTCTCTTACCTCTATATATGTTAATATATAGAGAGAGAAAGTATTGAATTCATGTCAAAAATTCGATGTCGTGATTTTGATGAATATACACGTTTTGAGGTCCCCTGAATCCAAAAAAGTGGTTTTCGCGACATGGACTGTCTGTGTGTGTGTCCGTGTTCAATTTTAAGCATGAAGGAATTGAGCTATGAGAATGAAATTTTATATTTAAAGTTAGACACACCCCCGGAGCGTGAAAATAAGCTTTTAAACAAAATCGGCCAAAAAGTACTAGTATTTTACTGATGTACTTTTTCAGTTTTTTTTTTTTTTCGATTTTCTCAAAATTCGCTCTAACAATTTTGATTAAAAATCAAAAATCAATTTTTTTTACATGCTCTTTTAAATGTTTATTTTCATTTTTCCCTCAAAATTGTTTGAAGCACACTTTACTTTTCAAAGGAAAGATAAGAGAAATGGTTGCCATGGTAACAAAATATAAATATTTTCCCATGTTTATAAATTTTACATCATGAATTCTAAATTACCTGCGGATATGTCGACATTAAAAAATCTGGTGTGACAAGCACAGAACACAACTTTCGATTACCGAAGGTAAGAATTTTCCCTAAGTCAAAACATCTGTCTAACTGTCAATTAAAGGAATATATTCAGGTGTGCCCTGGCGCTCTTGTAACAAAGTCGTGGCTTCCCAGGGACTGGAATTAATTACGAATATGAGTTGACTTCCAAAGGGGATAAGGGAAATATTTCAAACATTTAATGCATTTACAAATATAGATATACAAGTTGAGAAAGGCGCGGCTTCGCCTCGCCCATCTCCAACTTGGCCCTGCGGCGGCGTCTCGGTGCGTGATCAGTAGTTTTTCTCTTAATTTTAAAGCCCATATTATTTTCGCCTAAATGAAAATACAATGAATCAAGTTTAAAATTTGAGTATTCGCCCTGCCCGGCCTCTGGGTTTTGAAGGCCATGAGAAAATTACGGGCAAGAAGCAAGCCTAATTTCCCTTTAATAAACTGATTAGAGCCAACGGGCATGCAAATGAAATCAGGCGGACAGGGACCTATTAAAAAAAATCAAGAATTTTAAAATAAAAATTTCGGGGTGGGGCAATTCACAATAAATCTTTAAACTTTTAAACCCCTTGATAGATATTCATTCAAAATTTTAAATCCAAAAAACATTAATATTTAAAAAATAGAAAAATCAAAAATTTCGGGGGGGGGGGGCAATTACACAAAAGTCTTTAAACTTTCAAACCCCTTGATAGATATTCATTGAAGAATTTTAAATCCAAAAAGCATGTTAATATTTGAAGAAACAGAAGAATTAAAAATTTCGGGGGGGGGAATTACACAAAAATCTTTAAACTTTCAAACCCCTTATAGATATTCATTGAAGAATTTTAAATCCAAAAAGCATGTTAATATTTGAAGAAACAGAAGAATTAAAAATTTCGGGGGGGGGAATTACACAAAAAATATTTAAACTTTTAAATCCCTTGATAGATATTCATTGAAGATTTTTAAATCCATAAAACCATGTTAATATTTGAAGAAATAGAAGAATTAAAAATTTCGGGGGGGGGGGCAATTATACAAAAAATCTTTCAACTTTTAAATCCCTTGATAGATATTCATTGAAGAATTTTAAATCCAAAAAAGCATGTTAATATTTGAGGAAATAGAAGAATTAAAAATTTCGGGGGGGGGGGGGCAATTACACAAAAAATATTTAAACTTTTAAATCCCTTGATAGATATTCATTGAAGAATTTTAAATCCAAAAAAGCATGTTAATATTTGAAGAAATAGAAGAATTAAAAATTTCGGGGGGGCAATTACACAAAAAATATTTAAACTTTTAAATCCCTTGATAGATATTCATTGAAGAATTTTAAATCCAAAAAACATGTTAATATTTGAAGAAACAGAAGAATTAAAATTTCGGGGGGGGGGGGCAATTACACAAAAAAATATTTAAACTTTTAAATCCCTTGATAGATATTCATTGAAGAATTTTAAAATCCAAAAA
Organism: Euborellia annulipes; assembly: GCA_023213315.1. NCBI lineage: Eukaryota > Metazoa > Arthropoda > Insecta > Dermaptera > Anisolabididae > Euborellia > Euborellia annulipes. The sequence goes on along the minus strand of JAKCPI010022262.1, from coordinate 19,785 downwards.
AGCATGTTAATATTTGAAGAAACAGAAGAATTAAAATTTCGGGGGGGGGGGCAATTACACAAAAAATATTTAAACTTTTAAATCCCTTGATAGATATTCATTGAAGAATTTTAAATCCAAAAAAGCATGTTAATATTTGAAGAAATAGAAGAATTAAAAATTTCGGGGGGGGGGGGCAATTACACAAAAAATATTTAAACTTTTAAATCCCTTGTTAGATATTCATTGAAGAATTTTAAATCCAAAAAAGCATGTTAATATTTGAAGAAACAGAAGAATTAAAATTTCGGGGGGGGGGGGGGGGCAATTACACAAAAAATATTTAAACTTTTAAATCCCTTGATAGATATTCATTGAAGAATTTTAAATCCAAAAAACATTTAATATTTGAAGAAATAGAAGAATTAAAAATTTCGGGGGGGGGTGGGCTGCCGAATTTAAAAAAACTCTCAAACAACTTTTTTAGATTCTTATCAAGGGAAGGCTTTAGGGAAGAAACCAAATTGATATCTCTCCTGGTTAAAAAAAAAATTTAATTTGCCTCTCCGCTCCGCTCTCTCTGTATTTCCCAATCGCGCTATCCCTGAGGCCTGATTGGTTGTTTCACACTCGACACGGTTTTTAGCGCTTTATTATATGTATGATGATAGATATATATTTTTCCTGGACTCTCTATGACGCCCAAAATTTCATTTCGAAATTCCAATGGAAGTTGATCAAGGACTCTCCGCAATAATATTTTTCTCTAAAACATAAGCCTACATGAGAAAGTTAATACACTGACCTAGAATTCGGAAAATCAGAATAAGCAAAGATTTTTTTTTTTTTTTTTTTTTTTTTTTTTTTGAAAATATAAAAAAAATTCATTCCTATTTTCTTGTGATAATTTTATTCGATAAGATGGAATTTTTTATTGAAGTAAATGGAAGAAGAAGAATTGAGAGGCCAGGGAGTGGCTTTTCGCTTTTCGACTTTCGACCAAGGACCTCCTCCGGTGGCGATCGATGGCCTAAGAGGGACCATTCCCACACTCTCGATCTCTGAGAGTCCTTCTTGCCTCTTCTCTTTTATTCATTTTCTTGCCTCTTTGCAAGTATTATTCCAAGATTAAAATTGATTAAAGAACTATTTTTTAACGAGAAACAATAGAAAATCTTGAAAAAAAAAAAAAACAACTCAATTTTACTTTTAAACCTTAGGGAATTTTATGAACTTTAGGAATAATTTAATTCATTGAACCATCACCATCCAAAGACGCATATCTTATGTTTGTTCTGTGTTAAGAGAGACAGTTCAAACGTGTGACAAGGTACATGGTTTTCTCTTTAATAAATTAATTCAAAAGCATTTCTCTAAGTTTCTAACTAAAGGTTACGAATAAATGGTTTACTTAAACCTACTTATTATAAACAGTAGAAAAAGTAAAAAAATAGTCCATTAGAGCTCGTTAATTTAGTTTTTATTAATTAATAATATAGGTTGACAATAAATTTCCCCCAGGAATTTATCCTTTTTTGACTTGAGCATAAACTCATTAGTCTTGCCTCTTCTAGTTGGCAGAGTTTACCTAATGTTGTTGTTGTTGTTGTTAGGGGTAATATTTTAGTTTTGTGTCGGCCATTTCTTTGTTAAATTCCATTTCACCATGGAGGAGGGACATCCATCTTGGACGACACGTCTGACACACAAAGGTCTCTCTGATTATATATTATGGCTTGGTAAACGCCGAAAATTTAAAAAACAGGTTTCCGATTTTTTATAAATTAGAAAACACGGTTTTACTCGATTTTTTTATGGAAAATTTACCTACTTTAAAATAAAATCTTAATTAAATATACAACATTGATGGAATAATAAAAAGAATAAAATGAGATCTGAAATTTTTTATGTTTGATGCTGTTTTTTTTACCATTTTTGGCTACTAAGGCCATTTAGGGGTATAACTTTATTGTATATACTAGTATATGTACTTGTTCATGAAATAAGCAATTTTGTCGATTCGGCGTAACATATATATTACAATGCATGGCTACCGGGGAACGTTCCACACGCTAATTGCTCGGGGTCACCAATCTCTAGCTTTCGCCACGCTCGGCATTGCTTAACTGCAATATGAGCTACGTTACTGATCAAAACTAGAAGTTCCTCCAATCGACACGAGTGGCGCTACCAATCAAAAGCGCCTTGTAGTTATGCAATAGCTCCACTAGAGATGGGTAAAATCGTCCTTTTTGAAGAATGGGTCGTTCGCCGTTCTTTTTTCAATTTCTCCCCTTCTCCCCTCCCCCCTCTCATTGCCAATGAAGCAGGTTAATTTACATAATTTTTTGTAAAAAATATTTAATATAGAAGGAACCGGAGAATAAAACCAGCCGTTAATGGACGCCTCTCACATCAATTTAATTCGTAAATATTTCGACCGGCATCACGCCTGGTCATCATCAGTACAAAAAAATGATTTTTCGGAGGGCCCGTGTCAACCAATGTGTTAAAAATAATTTCTAATTCAGAGAAGCGGGGGACTAATGTCAGCATGAGCGAACGTACGAATTAAATTGATGTGAGAGGCGTCCATTAACGGCTGGTTTTATTCTCCGGTTCCTTCTATAACGTATGGTCCACAAAAGTCCTAATTCTAAAAATATTTAATTTTATTTTAATATCAAGTTGAATATTTACTAGCCCTAATTTAAAATAGTGTAGGGCCCTACAGGGAGTTTTTACTTTCTCATACCTATATATACTGTACATCTTTATCAGGTCAAAGATTTTTATTTTTATTAAAAACAAGCGAGGTTTCGAAATATATTTTTAACTTTTTTATGAAATGTCTCTTGAAAGAAAAATATAAAGAGAGATCTCTCACCCTTTAACCTTCTAGTCGGGAAGTAATTTCTCACCTAGCAGTTTAAGTCAGACATTCATTAAGAGAGAACAGAAGAAGAGCCTTTGAATGTTAAACAGAAAAGGCTTTATTTGGCTAAGGGCTTGAGCAAGGGCCCAACTCCATCTATATTTTATGTTGGAATACAAACAACACAATTTTCTCAAAGCTAAGAGAAAGTTGTGTGCTGTGCGACCAGTCACACCAGAGTTTGATATTTTAATTGATTATGCCTGGGGGACCTGGCGACGGAGAAGAACAATAGTCACCACAATCGTTATTGGGCGATGTCAAGCGCGGCGAAACATTGGGTTAGTGACCCCGAGGAATCAGCGTGTGGAACGTCCCCCGGTAGCCATCGGTATTTGTCAATAAATAAATAATATGTTCGGGCGCCTAACAAAAACATTCGTTTTTTTCCAAAATGCCCCGTTTTCGAGCAAAATATAAACATGTACTGTACATCAGGGGTGAGCAACCTTTTTAATCAATGGGCCAATTTAAATTTTAAAATTTTTTGGCGGGCCGCACATAAAGAAACACTTATTAATAACCCCACCACACAAAATTTACAAAACTTTATTTATAATAAACATTAGAATAAAAAAATATAAAATCCCCCATCCCACTCTCATAAACCCCCCTCCAGTCCCTGGAAATGGATCCTTCCTTCCCCTCCTTTCCATTCTATATACTGATAATGATAAAATAAAAATAAAAAAATATTTATTTTCAATTTTAGAAATGCTTGACGGGCCTCATAAACATGTTTAACTGGCCGCGTGTTGCTCATCCCTGCTGTACATCATAAAAAGAACAAAAGAAGAAATAAGGAAGAAAAAAATTGCATTTTTTTAATTTTTATTAATTGTTAATGAAGGAGATAAACGTTTATGAGAAGCTGCGATATCACTCCCTTTGTGTCTTTCTTTGTTCTGAGGATGTCACAGGCAATTAAGAACATCCGTGATTCAACCATGGTCACATACATCTGTTGTCTACAGCTATACATATAGCATGTGCTAATTATAAATGGCCTTTGCTTTAATTAATTTTAATGTGCTCTAAATCATTAATCTCTTTACGTTCAAATCAAATGCACCAATTCGTTTATTTTTTTTTTTTTTTTTTTTACGTTTTATTATTATCGTAAAAGTTAATATCTATTTTTTTATTTTATCTTAAGAAAGGTAATCAAGCCTAAATTAAATGCATTTTTATGATGAAATTCAAAAATTATAGCTATTATTTTTGTCGATTGAGGAACTAGGGCTCGATAAAGCAGACCCTCATGAATCCTCTCTACTTTAAGCCATTCTTCCCAAGTGTCCATACTTATTGATAGAACATTTTTGAGAGTCGTACAAAGTTTACAAGATCCGAGGGGTCGTAAAATGTATGCAACATTTTATTTCACGCCAAATAAGATGGGAGAACATTAAAAATGGAAAAAAGATTAATTTAGGAAAAAATAAATCTAATTCTACGATAGGCCTATCTATTTTAAAGATTGGATTGTAATCTTAATTTATTTCAAAGCAAATTATGAAATATAAGGGCATGCGCACACGGGTGACTTATCACGCAACAGTTTCTGTCAGTGTAGGTGACTGTCACGGTGATTTTTTACAAATACCCTATTCAATTTATTCAAAATCGTTAGAGCGAATTTTTGAAAAAACTAAAAAAAATACATCTGTAAATTGCTAGTACTTTTTGGCCAATTTTAATCAAAAGCTTCGTGTTAGGTGCTAGAAGGGTAACTTAAAAATGAAATTTCAACCTCGTAGCTCATTGCTTTATTTTGAACACAAATCTCCACACAGACAGCCCTATCATTTTTCTAGACCCAATATTTTTGACTCAGGGGCCTCAAAACATGTATTTCTAGCAAAATCTCGAGAATGAATTTTTGACCTGAATACAATGCTTTTTAATATTAACATTCAGCACCGCTACCCTGTTCTGCGCAATAGTTAAATACTTTGTGAAAATCCTTGATAACTAAATGATAAATTAAAAATTGAAAAATAACAGTTTCAAAAAAGAAATATATTTATCTTATTTGAAGATATTGGTGAGATTGATGGGTGAAAATACCAGTGGCTTAAATGGAATCCTATGAGATGGGGCTCCGCGGACGACAACGATGAAGAGCCCCTAAGTTACTTGTCTTTACCGGGTCAAGAGAGATAGAACGAGCTTATCCTGTCGGAGTCAACCGCTTTGGATTGCGAGGAGTGGAAAGAGAAGAGTATAATCATGGGCGGGAGGAGGGAGATGTCTCGGGGGGGGGGGGGGGGGCAGAAGACTCGTGGTCCCCCCCCCAGAAAATTTGAGACAATATGTAGCCTTCCAGGCACCTAGGTTACTTGTCTTCACCTGGTCAAGAGAGATAAGGCCGAGCTTGTCCTGTCGGAGATCATCGCTTTGGAATGCGAGTGGAAAGAGAAGAGAGCGATCATGGGCGTAACTTGGAGGTCCCGGGGGGCCCCCCAGAAGGCCCCCCGCTCCAAGAAAAATTGAGACATTTTGGGGCCTTCCAGCTGGTCCCAAGACCCCCTCCCCCAAATTCCCTAGTTACGCCCATGAGTCGGATCCGCCAATCGTGCACCGCGGGAATAAAACAGTATAGGCGAGGAAAGAAGATGATATGGGTGAGTGTATTGCCTTAAAAGAAAATGACCTGTTATTTAATGGAAAAAAAGGAGGATATTCATCACCTGGATAGGCGGTCAGGCATACTTTTAAATAGCGCCAAGCCGTCAAGTCTACAAGAAATATGGCTCTAATATTTTGAATGTAGAGGAAAAGTTTAAATTTAACAGTTAAAAAAATGTATCAGGATGAAAGCAGATTTGAATAAAATTCAATAAATAGTTTTCCACTATATAATTGTTACCAATATAACTAAACCGACAATTTGAGGAACATCCCCCTCCTTAAAGTGGATAAACTTTTTTTATGCATTATAATTACATATAAATTTTTTGGGGGATGGGGGGTTTGGACGCCCCCTCCCCTCTCTGACTATAAATAACTCTTAACAAAAGAGAGAAGAAAAGTATTATATTTTGAATATAAGTTTTTATTATATTTAAAAAATCCGCCTTTCCATTTATTAAATTAAATTTTGAAGTTATCTAGTGCAGATCTAGAATTTATTCTATAAAAGCCTAATTTTTAACATAAATTAATAATAAATTTAAATTAAAGTTCAATTTGAATTTATTTGAGAAATGATAGTTGCTAACAAGGGTTGGTATTATCAATGAGAGTAAAAGAGAAGGAGAGTAAATAAACTGGACTAAAAACATATGTGTATGTTCTGTGAAAAACATTCAAGTTAGAAGCTTGTCAGATGTTAGTAATTAGTTTAAAATTTCTAAATCTGGACTAATATTATGTCCAGTTTTTGTGAAGATGTATATGTGTTTAAAGACTTTGTGATTCAAGAATTTGTTTGTGTTCCAAATTGGTTTAGCCAAGCTCATCTTTCAGTTCTTATTGACCTTTTTATTTTATCTTAATAAATTATTTTATATATTTGAGAAAATAATTAAAAATGATATGTGTCAGAGGAAAAAAAACAAACAAGAATATCTGATGATAATTTTGCCTAATAAAGTGTACTTTACCCTTTGGGGATGTTATGGGATAATAATTTATTGTGTTGATTGGGCATTGTCTGGATTCTGAAGTTTCTGGTACGAGTTTAGAAAATCAATTATGCAAAATCATCTCACTAATAATATTTCAAATGTGAAATGTCAAATGATCATAAGGACTTGACCTATGATGACCAGTAGTCACATCCAACCAGGATACCGGTATAATTAAAATAGGAATAATAAATATTATAAATTTATTATTCCTATACTATGGCTTTCTACTGACTCTAATGAAGCCCATACCCAGACCTTAGTTGAGGAGTTGTAATATAAATAATTGAAAAAATTCTCAATACTAGGTATTCTCATATGAATCTGAATTACAACTCAATATAACATTTAGATTTAGTTTAAAATAAATAAAAAATTTGATTAATTTTAATTAAATAGGAAATGAAGCTGACTCACCCATTTTAATTGATGGGAAGGTCAATTGGATTTGGATCGTCAATCAAGTAGAGGTACTGTTCACTTCATTTTCACCTATATAAAAAAAAATTTTGTTAGATTTAAATTAAATATTTATAAGTATAAATAAAATTGTGATTTCCTATTTTTAAAGTGTAAACTTATTATAAAAATTGAGAATATAATGTTGTAAAAAATCATTTCAAATTTACCTGTTTTGCTTTATTAGATGATATAATCTATTAATATATATATAAATATTAATAAATTTGCACACTATATAAATTTCATATACGAAATTAACTAAGTAAAAATACTAAATTAGAAATATTAATAATAATGGATGCAGCTTCACTTTGATTTGGAGGTAAAAGAGATAAAATCGCCCCCTCCCTTCTCCCACAAGGCCGCCTTTTCTCTTTGTTGAAATTAACGTGAACTTAGCTCAAGTAATTCAAATTATTATTTAGGATTCAAATTTTTAGAAAATATGTTTTTTTAAATATCCAAATTTTTTATTTTTTTTTATTATTTAAAGATGGACTATTAATTATTTAATCAATTTTTTTTTTTAATATAAATTTTTTTAATGCCTATCTAAGAGAAAAAAATTAATGTCTTATATTACAAAAATTGTAATCACCTGCATTCCATTTATGTATGTTTTAATATAATTAGTATGAAATAAATATGGACTTTTCAAATACGTAATTCACTAAAAAATGGTAAATGAAAAACACGAAGGTCTTTTGTCTCTGTGGCTCTGCAGGTGCGAGAGACCTGTCTTCTCTTTATTGACTAATGTGAACATAGCACAGATGATTTCATTATTAATTAATAATATAAATTTTTTTACTTTTTAAAATAAACTTTTCTAAAGGAAAAAATTAAATGCATTTTTAATTTAAAAATCTGGTGTGACTGGTCTCATCAGATTTTTGTGTCGATATGTATTTAGTTTCCGACAGTACGGTACATTCGATTTTTAAGATGTAAAATTAATAAGTATGGGAAAATATTTATATTTTCTTACCATCGGAACCATTTCTCCTATCCTTCCTATGAAATACAAGAGTAAAGTGGTTTTCAGAATATTTCAATGGCAAAATGAGAATATATATTTTAAAGAGCATCTAAAAAATAATTGATTTTTGAATTTTAATCAAAATCGTTAAGCGAATTTTGAGAAAATCGCAAAAAACTGAAAAAGTACATCAGTAAAGTTCTAGTACTTTTTGGCAGGGCGAAAGTTCGGGATTGGTTACATCGAACAATCAGCGTGTGGGACTTTCCCATAGGTATAATGTATTGTAAAACAGTTGATATAACTTCTTGTATTGTAAAATTTATATAATAAATTGATACCTCTAAATGGCCGAAAAGAGTTAAAAAAAAAAAATAATAATAATAATTTAAAAATATACATAATATATACAATTAACCCTTAAATGTCCTCATTACTCTACAGGACAAATTAAAAAAAAAAAAACTTCAACAATTAATAATTCAAAAAGTTATAAATTTTGGGACCAACATTTTTTTCCTATAATCTTTAGAAGGTTCTTCAAACATAAAATTTCATTTCGAAATTTCAACGGGAAGTTGGTTAAACAAAGTGTGCCAGTGTACGGGCACTAGGATCAAATATCAGATATCATATAGACGCCTCCCCTATCAAGTATGCAGCTGTGAAGATGGCTTGTAGATAAACGAAGAGAAAAGTGTTGATTTTTATTTAATTTACAATAATTCATACATCCTAAAACAAATATGCAATATACAATGAAAAAAATGTAATGTTGTCTTCTGGTAAAATATTAATAATTATAATATGCAAAAAACATGTCTTTTAGGTGAAAATATATCAAAAGTTTATTTATATGATACACATATATGTTTGACAATAATAATAATATATTTGTAATGTCTAATGATTTTGACAACCGAAAAAAATAACTGAACTGAGGAAAGTGGGGCGGATTTTGCATTAATTTAGACTGTATAATAATAATAATAATCTGCCGAAACTTAAGTTCTTTCTTTCATGTAGCAAAAAATACATTTTTATTTAAGACTTTTAACTTTTTAACTGAAAAGCATTTATATTAGGTTGATTCATAATTATCCGTCGTTTATATTGAAGCGCTTATTGTTTTAAAAAATTAACCTTTCATTTACTTTTCTTTTGTTTTTTTTTTTTTCAAAAAAATTTTCTTCCCTGTTCAATTGATGAAAAAGCGTGTCGAAGATCATATCCATATTCGTCATATTATGCTTTACTAATACGAGAAAGGATGGAAGGCAGCTTCACAGTCATTTCGCTATCTACAACGATCTTTTTGGCGAAGGAACAATGGCGTAACGTACAGTGAGGTTCAATATTAAGTCCCACCCATGCGTTTTCTACTTGTGATTATTTCATTGTTTTTATAAAAGAAAATGAAAATCTTCATTGAAAATTTTCTAGGTTTAAACCATGAAAGTTTCCATTAAAAAATATATAATATTTTTTTAAAAACAATGAAATAATCACAAGTAGAAAACACATGGGTGGGACTTGATATTGTCCCTCAGTGTACACCCCCGCAAACCCCGCGATGCTGGGGGACCCATGGGGCAGCCTTTAAAGCCCATGAAAAAATTAAATTACAAATTTTTCTTCCTACTTAATGGCATTATTCATTTTGATTTTTTGTGATGTAATGGGGGATGTAATATATATATATTTATTTATTTAGGCCTAAATAAATATACATTTTCTTCTAATTAACTACTATTTAGAGATGTACCCCGGGGGGGCGTTCCGCACCAGGCGCCGAGCCGGTATAGGCCCCTCAAATATTTGTATTTGAAGGCCCGGGGCCCTCAGGGCTCAGGGATATACATTATTTTAAAAATATTTTTGTGTATGGAGGAAGGAGATATTTAAATTTATTTTATTTAGGCCTAAATAAATATACATTTTCTTCTAATTAACTACTATTTAGAGATGTACCCCGGGGGGGGGGGGCGTTCCGCACCAGGCGCCGAGCCGGTATAGGCCCCCCAAATATTTGTATTTGAAGGCCCGGGGCCCTCAGGGCTCAGGGATATACATTATTTTAAAAATATTTTTGTGTATGGAGGAAGGAGATATTTAAAAATGAGTTCGCCCCCCCCCTCCAAAAAAAATTCAATGTACACCTCTGGTACAAAATGTATACAAGCAGTCTCGGTACGCCCCTGTGTTTGTATATTGTAGAAATATACATTAAAAATACAAAAAAGGGTTTTTACTTGTAAATTATTCCCTTTAATAATGGGGCCCGAAAAGAAGGTTGCGGGTGGCCCAGCTAAAATAAGTTAAGCCTCTATGAAGCGGGAAAACCACATTGTCTTTCGCTTATTGTTCCTTCGTCAAAAAGATCGTTGAGATCGCGAAATGACTGTGCTGCCTGCCATCCTTTCTCGTAGTGATAAAAGATAATATGACGAATATGAATATGATTTTCAATAAGCATCTTCATCTATTGAAGAGGGAAGATTATTTTTCTAAAAAAAAAAGTAAATGAAAGATTAATTTTTGACTGTACTGAGGATGATTCCATATCACTGTGGTCGAAATATTTACAAATTAACGGATAATACGCAAAAGTATTTATTTTTTGGCCGACGGTCCTTGTAATAAAATTGATCATCCTTACGGCCATCTACAACCAATATAATTAATATTTACTAAACAGCCGAAAAATATACGGAGGCCACCGGGATTCGAAACACAGATCCGCCGATATGTTCTCACCATACTCCCGGCGGCATCCCTATCTTTTTCAGCTATTTGATTTAGTAAATATTGGAATGGAAAAGAGCAAGTACGGGGGTGCAGCAAATAAAGTGAGCCTTTGGAAGCTAAATGTCGAAAAGGAGACGTTTCGGACAAAATCTTATTCGTCCATCCTCAGTCCTCCTGGCTTATAATCTAATTAGGCACAAAGTTGTCATTGGTGATGTGGCACGAATTTGTGCATATGTATATTTTTTTATAAAAACGGGCGAGTGTTATCTAATAGACTCTCACGAAGCATTAAACATTCGCCTGTTTTTAATATACATGTGCACAAATTTATGCGGCAACAACAATGACAACATTATGCCTAATTAGATTATAAGCCTACAAGGACTGAGGATGGACGAATAAAATTTTGTTTGAAACGTCTCCTTTTTCGGCATTTGACATCCTAAGACTCTCTTTATTTGCTGCACCCGTACTTGCTCTCTTCCAAACCATCACATCAGCAGCAACTTCTCTTCAGCTTTAGTAAATATTAATTATATGAATTTTCTTCAGGGATCCGAACGTTATATTGACCCTCTAAGTAGAAAAGTGTCAAACTCCACTTTTTTTCGAAAATCATTTTTTGTATTTTCTGTTGAAAAATATCATTATGCCCTGAACTGGGTAAGAGCGTAATTCAAATTTTTCAGTTCGAAAAGTTGTCGCACGAAAAGTGTTTAACAGTGGCTCTAACAATGACAATGAAATGATTTTGGCTCTCCCGAAAAATAAACAAAAATGGAGTTAGGCACTTTGCTAATTAGAACGTCGATATGCAGTATATAATTTAAAATTCAAATAGAATGTTTAACAGATGATAGCACTCACCCAGGACTGAATGTATTCAGGAAGGGTGTACGTAAAAATTCAAAATATATAAAATATAGTAGATATATATATATATATATATATATATATATATATATTTATATACAGATTTTGTTTTTTCTATTGGACTGCAGTGACCTATTTACACCCTTCCTAGAATGTTTAACATTGAGCGATTGGTATTGGCATGTTTGGACCTAAGGCATTTCGAACCGCGATCTTTTGTTCTTTTTCTTTCTGTCTATTAATAGTCCTAAGAGTAGTCCCGTCCCTTTTACCAAGATCATCAGTATATTCTTTGGAGAGGCTTTTGATATTTCCTCAGAGTTTATTTCAGCCCTTTCGGAAATTTGCCATCTTTGAGGTTAACGCATTACATTCACACATGATGTGTTCCGCCGTTTCTTGTGTTAAATTGCAGAATATCGTCCTTAGCTCTGTATCTCAATAAATTATATTTTAAAAACAGTGTCCTATACATTGAATGTTGGATATAAATTAAATAATTAAGGTTTATATATATATATATATCAATGAAGTCAGTGGTTGTTGGTTTAAGTAAATGAAGATGAGCAGGACCAGCCAAAATTAAAAAGCCTCCGATTATCCACAATCCAGCGAGACGTTTCAGGAAAACTTTATTCTCCCATCATCAGTCTTTTAAATAGTGTTTGTCGTCAAATGGGCACAATATTTTATTATGTATTATATATATATATGGGCGAGTTATCCATCTAGCTTATTCAGTAAGAATGATATACGAAAGAAATAACGTCTTGATTTTAAACGCGGGTAGATGATTTCCTCATACTGAAATTTACTAAAATTAATAGCCAAGATATTTATTTACAAATTAAATGTTCTGGGACGATCTAATTTGGCCTCAAACAGTCTCTGAGTCAAGAAATGAAAGTATATCTATAAATGAAATGAGAATCACAAGAGCATAAAAGTTTCCTCTATCTAAAATTAATATCAAAAATATTTATTTATTTGAAAAGTAAAGCGCCTCTAATTTAGTCCTTATAGAGTTAATGAGACTATTAATGCAGGAGATTATAAAGAAAAGCAAATTACAAGAGCAATAAAAAATAAAAATTTTACCTAAAACAGAAATTAACAAAAATTGAGGAAAAATATTTATTTATTTCAAAAGTTAATGTGCAGTGAGTGACAATATTAAGTCCCAGCAATGCGTTTTCTACTTGTGATTATTTCATTTTTTTATAAAAGAAAATGAAAATTTTTATTGGAAATTTTTGAGGTTTGAACCATGAAAGTTTCCATTAAAAAATATATATTTTTTTAAAAACAATGAAATAATCACATGCAGAAAACGCATTGGTGGGACTTAAATTGTCCCTCACTGTAGTGGTTCGAATTAATTTGGTCTTGAAGCAGTCTATGATAAATGAAATGAAAAGGAATATAAAATTCTCCAGAGATGCAAGTGATAAGAAGAGAAAAGTTTTTTATCTGAAATTAACTAAAATTAGCATCAAAAATATTTATTTGAAAAGTAAATATTCCCCAGATCTAATTTGGTTTTCATTGAGAATTGTGATAAGGAATATAAAATTCTAGAGTGATACAATAGATAATAATAGAAAAATATAAATCATTTTTTCCTTGTATCAGTAATCAACATCTAACATATTTATTTATTTGAAAAGTATATGTCCTGGGTCGATCTAATTTGGGCCGTAAACTGTCTATAAGTCAATAAATGAATGAAAATATAAAATTCTAGAGATACAATTGACAAGAGGACTTAAAAAAATAAAATTTTCCCTTTTCGGAAATTTGGAAATTTTTATTTATTTGAAATTGAAAATTAAATTTATACTGGCGACCGTTGGCACTAGTTGAAACATATTCATATATTCATTCGACACTGTGTCGAAATACTTATTAAGTCAATAAAATAAAATTGAAACAAATAACCTAGACTATAATTTATATTTCCTATATGAAATTGAAAAGTAAATATCCTAGTTAATTTGATCCTCAAACGGTCTATAAGTCAACAAATTGTATGGGAGTATAAAATTATACAGAGATCTAAATAACAAAGCAAAAAGCTGAATAATAGAACGTGGCTGTAGCTGATATGTTTAATAGGAAAGAGGATGCAGCCAAATAATTGAGCCTCTATTCAGTAATGATGTTGAAATTTTATAATATTATAAGCTTGACCTTCATGCTATCACTTGTTGGTATTTTAAGAAAGATTACATTCATTGGACAAAAAATGCAAATAACTTGTATTAATAACAAATGACAACTCTATTTATATATATAAAATTTAAATATGCTCTTTGAAGGCTGAAGATGGCAGGGTTGATCCCAGCCGAAACGTCCCAATAAAGTGTTCATTATTGAATAGAGGCATGGGCGTACCCAGCGAGGGGCAGGGGGGCAGCTGCCCCCTAGAAGCAACAAAAAAAATTAAATGTTTATAAAGTGATGAAACGAAACAAAATTGGTGGTTGGCGACGGGGAATGATTCTTTTTGATAGGACTCGAGGGTTTTTAGGCCTTTAATCGAGCTTTACCCCTCTATATAAAAAATAGCTATTTCACAATCTGGACGACCATGATCTGCCCCCCCTGGACGACCATGATCTGACCATGCCCCCCCCCCTAGATTTGATCCTGGGTACGCCCATGAATAGAGGCTCAATTATTTGGCTGCATCCTCTTTCCTATTAAACAAAAAGCAAAAAGCTGTAAATATTTTCCCTATATCAGAAATATATAATTAATTTGAAAAGTAAATATTCTGGATCGATCTATGTAATTTGATCCTCAAACTGCCATGTGTCAATATATATATATGAATATGAAATTTTTATTAAATAATTCATCTTAACTTTTCTATTATTATTATTTATTTATATGATCGAAACGTCGCTTGTTTTTAATAAAATTCTTTGACCTGATAAAGTTCGATTTCTTTCTTGATACTTTTGATAAATAATTTCATCTTTGAAATAACTTAACATTTTTATTAACTAGGTACTAAAAAATAAATATGTTATGTTATTTCAAAGATAAAATTATTTATCAAAAGTAGCAAGAAAGAAATCGAACTTTATCAGGTCAAAGATTTTATTTTTATTAAAAACAAGCGAGGTTTCGAAATATATTTTTAACTTTTTTATGAAATGTCTCTTGAAAGAAAAATATAAAGAGAGATCTCTCACCCTTTAACCTTCTAGTCGGGAAGTAATTTCTCACCTAGCAGTTTAAGTCAGACATTCATTAAGAGAGAACAGAAGAAGAGCCTTTGAATGTTAAACAGAAAAGGCTTTATTTGGCTAAGGGCTTGAGCAAGGGCCCAACTCCATCTATATTTTATGTTGGAATACAAACAAAATGATTGCTCGTATATTTACCCTATACGGTGTTTGAAAAGAGGCTGGGAAAACAAAATTATTTTAATAAAAATAAAGAAAAAAATTGCTTTTTTTAACTGGCTGTTTTTTTTTAAGTCATTTCGATTACTGAGACCTTGTGATTTTTTAAATTTATTTTAACTTCAATATATCAATGGCTCCGGCGGCCGTTCAACAGTTAATAAAGCATTTTGATAAAATTTTCTGGCAACAACTATCTAGAAAGATTATCAATTTTCAAATGCAAATATTAGCTATATTGTTCATGCTTTGATCACGTTTTCGAATAGAGTTTGGGTGGCGGTAGAAAAATATGCCGACAGCTCTTAAATTTGTCGACGTACACTACATAGCGTAATAGAACAGGTAGAACTAAAATTATGTGTAAAAAAAATAAAATAAAAAAAAGATTTTTAAAAAAATGCTTTTATTTAAATTGAACTAAAAAGAGAGAAATAAGAAAGAAATAATTTAATTGTTTTTGTTAAAATTTTTTAATATTTATGACTTAAAATAAAAGCGTGGGGCGCTTCGAAGTGATTCCGAGGCTCGCGCCCACGCTTTTATTTTAAGTCATAAATATTAAAAAATTTTAACAAGAACAATTAAATTATTTCTTTCTTATTTCTCTCTTTTTAGTTCAATTTAAATAAAAGCATTTTTTTAAAAATCTTTTTTTTATTTTATTTTTATTTTAAGCTTTTTAGTCTTTTATTCTTATCAAAAATCATCAATATGATAAAGTACCACATTAGTTTGGCCTGTATTGATTTGGTTCAATTGAAAAATTATTCATTATCATAAAAAAATG
Organism: Euborellia annulipes; assembly: GCA_023213315.1. Lineage (NCBI taxonomy): Eukaryota > Metazoa > Arthropoda > Insecta > Dermaptera > Anisolabididae > Euborellia > Euborellia annulipes. The sequence goes on along the minus strand of JAKCPI010022262.1, from coordinate 3,971 downwards.
ACTCGTAAATATCAAAATTCAAAACTATAGTTAATAGGGCCTTATTTGCGTGAGGCTTCAAATAAAGTACCACATTAGTTTGGTCTATTTTGATCAAAACCACCATATAGTGGCGTCATCAAAAATGATCCTTAAGTATTACATTTCACACCTCTAGCCCATCGGGAAGTCTTTGGAAATTACATTAATTCACGAAGGGTTTCAAATAAAGTACCACATTAGTTTGGTCTATTTTGATCAAAACCACCATATAGTGGCGTCATCAAAAATGATCCTTAAGTATTACATTTCACACCTCTAGCCCATCGGGAAGTCTTTGGAAATTACATTAATTCACGAAGGGTTTCAAATAAAGTACCACATTAGTTTGGTCTATTTTGATCAAAACCACCATATAGTGGCGTCATCAAAAATGACTCTTAAGTATTACATTTCACACCTCTAGCCCATCGGGAAGTCTTTTGAAATTACATTAATTCGCGAAGGGTTTCAAATAAAGTACCACATTAGTTTGGTCTATTTTAAAATCATGATATATGATGGGGTCCAGGTATACATTTATTTATAACATTTGCTCCCGCAAAATGGTCTGTCATTGTGTCTGTCTATCTGTGACCATAATAAAATATGAAGAAAATGCGCTACGAGATTGAAATTTTAAATTTAAGTTGAGTTTTCTCCTGAAGCTCGAAAATAAGCTTTTAAATAAAATCGGCTAAAAAATACTAAAACTTTATTAATGTGTTTTTTCAATTTTCCCAAAATTATCTTCAACGATTTGGATTAAAATTCATAAAATCACTTATTTTTTAGATGCTCTTTAAAATGTATATTCTCATTAAGCTTTCAAAATTGTTTGAAACACACTTTACTCTTGTACTTCATAAGATAGAGATAATAATTGCCATGGTAACAAAATATAAATATTGTAAAAGGAGCAGGAGGTTTACTCGATTCTGTTGCAGATGGAGGTGCAGAGAAGAAATAATTTACGAGAAATTATATCGAGGATTTTAATGACAAGACGACTGTGATTGCAATTTAACAGTTTCGGTCCGAAAAGACCATCATCAGGCCTGCGAAAGATTACAGAAAAAGTGAGTCAGCACACAGCAATACAAAAAATTAATCACATCACCAATTTATATTTTCAAGAACATTCCATTAAATTCTAGTTTATTCAAATACAGCTAAAAGATATTTTTATTTTTTATTGTACATCAACAAGATATTATATTTTATCTTGTTATGTACAATAAAAAATAAAAATATCTTTTAAGCTGTATTTGAATAAACTAGAATTTAATGGAATGTTCTTGAAAATGTAAATTGGTCATGTGATTAATTTTTTGTATTGCTGTGTGCTGACTCACTTTTTCTGTAATCTTTCGCAGGCCTGATGATGATCTTTTCGAACCGAAACTGTTAAATTGCAATCACAGTCGTCTTGTCATTAAAATCCTCGATATAATTTCTCGTAAATTATTTCTTCTCTGCACCTCCATCTGCAACAGAATCGAGTAAACCTCCTGCTCATTTTACAATATCCTACTCGGGCTGTTTCTACCGTCGAAAATATAAATAGTTTTTCTATATTTGGACGATATTATGCATGCAGGAACCAAGCGCCATTAACCTAAATCTGAGATAAAGGGCATTACATTTGCACAATTGTAAATAAAATCAATGGCAATGACTTTTTTTCTTGTTTTATACAAAAAAAGTGGACAGAGTAATAATGTTGTGATTTAAATAGAAAGGTAGATCTTTTTTTCCCTTTACAAGATGACGGTCTTAACTCAATTTTGCTCATATGGCGCTTGGCTCTTTCGTGCATAACATGGTCAAAATATATCGTCGGTTCAGTACAAGACCGGTCAAAAACGCAAAAAATACAATTTTGAGTTTTTGCACGAATTTTCTTCAAATTGCCTCTACAATCTTTGTCCAAGTTCTCTCAAACAAGTTAGTGGATCACCCTTAAGGACCCCATACACGCCGTACTTTGTACGCTAGCCCTAGTAAGTAGGCCTATCTTGTATTTATGAAACGGGGGCCCGTGCAAGAATGTATCATCTCTATAAAAGCCCGAAATATTTCGGTCTCACGAGCAAGAAAGGATTATCTTAGAAATTTTCCCATAAATTACTGAAAAAAAATAATGGTATTATGAGTGGGAAAAACCTTTTGAATTTTATAGTAGAGTTCTATGATTGTGATGATTCGTGCAAAATTTCAACAATCGGATACCGCAGGCAACGGTTATGAACGAAAAGGAAAAGCAGAAACTTTAATCGGTTCGCCTAAAAAATCGCTTTTTTGAATTGGGCCGGTCTTGTACTGGACGGACGATATGTCGACTCATTAAATGTAGTGTGACAAGCATACAATTTTATCTTCGGTACTTGAAAGATAGGTGCTGTGTGACGACAATCACACCAGATTTTTTAATGATTTTTTCATTTCAAAATTTAAATTTTTGTAATAGAATATTTTTTGCATTTTCTAGATTTCAAAAAAAAAATTTATATAATTCTTTAATTGCCCTCGGGCTTGGTGTAGTGGCTAGCCATTTGGATACCAAATGGCTTAAATAAAAATGCCTGGACCCCAAATAAATATATATTATTAAATAAATAACGGTTATCATATAAAGAGAAAAGTGCGATGTTTTAAAAAAAAAAAAGTTCTTTAATTAATCTTGATACCCTCCAGAGTTCGGGTCCGGTGCACTCGTAATTAATCCGCCTCTGAATATTATTAGATTATATTGGGGCAACGACAAAATAATACATTCACTTAATTACTTTAATTCTTTTTGACTTGTTTGTAAATTAATTTAAGAATGAATCTAGAGTTATTCGATATTCTTCTGAATTTTCAAACAATGGAGGAGAAGATCCTAAAATCCAATAAAGTTCACTCTTTGAAAAAAAGGATAAAATTTCACAAATAAAACAAGCTTAATTTTCACATATCCATGCATGCTTGGATAAAGAAAGGACTGAGATCTGAGAAGGCTCTTTTATTATTCCTTTTTGACTAAAAAAAAAAGGAGATGGGGAAAAGGGCATCAGATGAATTCAAATATTCCCAGGGATTAAGTTCTAATTCAGGCACTAATAATTATCTAGCCAACTTAAGTCCCTGGATAAACATTCGGATGATTACACCTGGCATTACAATACGATTATATTTTGAGCAGACCCAACCAATTTAGAATCCTATAAAATTAGTAATTCATTTAAACAACAATATTAACAGATTAACAGAATTAGATATTGTATTATCATTTAAATATTTCATATTTAGAGTAAGAGAAAATAAAAAATTTGTATTAATATTATTAAAAAAATCTTGTGTGATTGGTGGCACCAGATTTTTTTGTCGAAATATATTTAGTTTTAGCATATCGGCTATATTCAAATTCAAGATATAAAATCTGATGTGACTGTCGCACAGTACACAACTTTTTATTACCTTTGGTAATCAGAAGTTGTGTTCTGTGCTTGTCACACCAGATTTTTTGTGTCGACATGTATTTAGTTTCCGACAGTACGGTACTGTACATTCGATTTTCAAGATGTAAAATTTAAGTATGGGAAAATATTTATATTTTGTTACCAGCACAGCCATTTCTCCTATCTTTCCTATGGAGCACATGAGTAAAGTAGTCTTCAGATGATTTTAATGGCAAAATAAGAATATACATTTTAAAGAGCATCTAAAAAATAATTGATTTTTGAATTTTAATCAAAATCGTTGGAGTGAATTTTGAGAAAATCGAAAAAAAAAACTGAAAAAGTGCATCAGTAAAGTGCGCTGGGACGTGACACGAAGTTTTTGAACAAAATTAGCCAAAGAGTACTTGTACAGTGAGCACCACAATTAAGTTCCCACCTGATAGCTTTAGCCTTAAGTATATGGTATAGAATATGGTAAATGGTGAAATAATTTTAAATTTTAAAAGG